>JAHWFP010167932.1:3869-17896 GCA_023313725.1 Lithobius niger | reverse complement strand
AGCAGTTTCCCACCTTAAACCCTCGGTCCTGCGTACGGTTATAGGTGGTGCTATATATTGGAGACTACCATCGTGCATCCATGATAACTTCAGCAGTTTCCCAACCCTCGGTCCTGCGTACGGTTATAAGTGATGCTATATATTGGAGACTAGCGTCGTACACGTGCATAGACCCTCCCCTCCCGCTCTCCCCAAAACAATTAAATTTTCTTTATGTTATGTGTCTTCAACTTAGGTAATCTGGTTGGCGATTTTGACGATATAAAATAGAATAATAAAAAAAAAAGAAGCGTTTGGTATAGTTTTTCATAATTACGAGAGAACCAGAGCCAAATCGTTAAGGCAAGAACCAGTCACATTTTTTAAATGTATGCTTTATTTCCGGACTTTAAAAGCGAAGGCGTTTCATTTCGCTTGGTAAAAATTAAATCAGTTCGAGAGTTAATTTTCCAGGTCCAACTAAAATTGGAGATTATGGACAGGGGAGGGGGAGAGGTGGTAGCGGAGGGGAAGAGGTGCAGTGAAGGAAAGGGAGAGTGAGGGGAGAAAGTTTCGGGTGGGGTGTTCTATCGACTAGACGCTTAAGAGAAAAAGAAACACTCGTTTTATTTCATTTGGAGCAACCAAAAGATATCGTCGCGCTGTTTTCCTAAAAAAAAAGGTTTTTATGGGGAAAAAAATAGATCCTATTTCGCGAAAGGAAGCCGAAACTAAATAAAGCGTTAATTGGAACTCTGGAGCCTGTGGAACTGTGGCAATAGTGTTTTAACGCGGTCCCCGTAAATAGTTCCGTAACTGGCAACATTCCTACATTTCCGTTAAAGTTGTAGGATTTTCACGATAACAAAGCCAGTCACGTTAAAGACGACTTCATGTTGTAAAGGATTGTACAATCAGTGTAAGTGAACATGCAGAAACTTACAAACGATATCAATTTTATTTTTCTTCATGCAGAAACGTGTGAAGGCGAATTTTGCTAATCTCAAAATCCCCCATTTAATATTATACCTGTTTTGCCGGTAACTATCAAAATTCACGGTAGCGAATTTCCACCGCTTTAAAACAAGTGGCAAACAAGCAATAAATAAAACCTTTTTACGGACTAAACCTGTTAATAATATGATGTCTTCCCAGTGCTCTGAACTACAGTATAGAAATGGTTTACTAAACTAGCAATCAATGCTTTACCAGAGTAATTTCCAAACACAACTCTTGCAACTAAAAAAACACAACTAAACAAAAATTTAAAAAACAAAGTTTTTGTAATAATAATAATAATAATTTTTTCCTTATTTTCGTACAGTAACTTCTTGTTTTTATTATGAAATAATAAAAAGAATAATTATGATCATTTATATGATTAAATAATAAGTATAAGGAAGTAGTTACTCTTCTGTTTCATATCTCTTATCAGCATGAGGCTCGTGTGGGGAGTTTGTATGTACAGGTATACATCCTCCAAGGAAAAAAAAAGAATTTTCTAAAAACAGTTATAAATTTAAGTATTTTCAATGCATACTTAAAATATTTAAATATTACACAGTTGCGTAAACATTAGGTTAAGTTACAACCACTTACAATTTACTATTAATAATAATAACACAAATAATATTTTAACACTTTACTACTACTATTACTAATGTACTAGTACTATTACTACAACTAGTCATTCATTTCTAAAAATCCAAACTGTTGTTTCTAAAACAAATACACATACCATTAAAATCTGCAAAGTTATCCATTCAAATTCACCATATCATGCTTTTAATAACCTGGGTGCTGTTAGTAAAAATAAATGTGTAGACGATTAAATATGTAAAAGTAATCTTAAACATAAATATGATATAAGCTGGAAATCTATTTTGAGTAACAAAAGCCAGAATTTCAGAGTATTTTACGTCCTTATGCGAAGTTTTGTTTGTGTAGTACTCGAAAACGAACGAATTTTGGAAAGAATCTTTGTGTAGACAGTGGCCACTTACATAAACTCGTCGAACAACTCAGCGCTGAAGCCTCACCGCATAAAAGTATAGTTCGTAAACGCTCGGTGAATTTTCCGCTACCTCAATGTGACGTCATCGCAGAAGCAGAGGCGGTTTTTGCACTGAATTCCCCGACTAAAGACAGCGGACCTGCAGCTGTTCTTTGCTAGAATTATCATGAAAACGTAACTAAAAAATTGGGGAGACTGTCTTTTCACAGAGGGTCCCCATTAAGTTAACAGGAGGTTACAAGTCAATCGTCTGTAAGAAGTAAAACTGCTTCATAACGGACCCTGAAAACTCAAGCATGACTGGTGAGCATTTTAGGAAACAGGTAATTTATGGTGAGCATCGTGAACGTGCGTCTTATTCCACTGTTACATGCATCGAGCCCATTCATAAATCTGATGTGCAACAGATCTTAAAATCTTAAAATTAAGCTGCCATTTTGAAATTGTTTTATTATAGTTTGATTTCCATAAATTCAGAACGCAGACGAACTAGTTGCAGTAAAGGTGGAGTGGCTAGACTGTCAGTGTTAAAAACACAAGTGTTCTCAGTAGTGTTCTGCCTTATTTATGTGCACTTCCAGTGCTCTAGGAAGTTTTCTTAAGCAAAAACGTTAGCGTGGAAGTACTCTTCACTGTTTTTAAGAACACTTCCTTTCAGAACACTTCATCAAAGTACACTTCCTATTGTAACATTCTATTGTAACAACTCAGACAACATATTGTTAAAAATGCAATTTCCAGTTATTGCCATATTTGTGTTAATGATAGGTCGTGGGAAAAAAGATTGCCTTGTTTCATGATTCTGCTTTTCCAACGAAGTCCGACCGTAACTGTATAAGGTGGGGCTGGGGTTCTCATCCTAAAATATCGAACTTTGCTCGAGGAGACGTTTTGTACTAACCCGACAACAAAAGCTTATAAAACTCAAAGGCATTTTTTTTTTGGGGGGGGGGGGTTACGAGTTCAAGATGGGTTGGGTATTGTGGACGTGTTGGTGGAATGGCTGGAGACATGCGTTATCCAAAAACCCCATCGTCACGCAAGGTGTCATACGAAAGTCTAAAATAACGTTATAGTCCGATTCCAATGATGGTTTATAGCCTCAAGTCCCAAGAGGGAAGCTTGCTCGGACCACATGGAGGTTGGGAGGAAAAAACAGAAAGAGACGTCCCCACAAATCAAGTAAGCAAGCGCCAAGTCTTGGAAAATGTAGGAGGGGGTAGCGGGATGGAGACGTAAGACACTTAGTGACATTTTTACGATTTGGAAGTGTTTGCAGTGTCACCTCTCACAACGTCACCATATCTGCCACACTTGTCACCCCGTTCCCCTGTCGCGACACGTACGTATATACGAAATGCAGCATAGCATGCAATAGTTAAGGCCCGGAGGGGAAGACGATGTGAACGAGATGGAAGGTGAAGCAAGGTTTTCTGGCTTTTTTTTTGTCGTTAGGCCTAAATGCACCCGGGGACACGCAACGCTGCTGCAAACGAGACGAAATGAGCTCGTTAAGGAGGCAGGTTCCACGCCCCCACGACGCGACACTACACTACGTGTCAACAAAGCTCCGTCAAAAACAACGCCCAGTTCGCCTGAAGGCCAGACATCCCCCACATCCCCTTTCGTCCTTACCCCTCTCTACACCCGTCCCCCGAAACTCGCTGACAGCAGCCGCAGTAAACATCACATCCAAACGGGAATCTATGACCACAGTGAATCCAGAGTTATGGCCATCGCTAAAGCCTCTGCGGGCATCAAACAGAAGAAACAAAGACGCTAGCACCCTTTTCATCCCTGGCCCCTTCCCCCACCATGACCTGTCTCCTGACCACAAATACAAAGACTTCGACCTGCCCCTTCCTTCCTCGCCACCCCATAACCCCTCCCCTTTATCCCTGCCAGGATTTTACTGGGCTTGCGTTCGCCATCCTCAAGATAGACCATAGAGATGAGATCGAGACGGCAAGATTTGGCCAACATGTTTGGCAACATGAAAGAATTTAGCTTTTAACGTAACGGTTGAAATGGGGAACGGAAGTTTCTTCGACATGGGTGAGAAGAACGATAAGGTCAGGAGACAGTAAATGGAAGTTAACACGTAGGGAGCGAGGAGTATGGACATTGGACAAAACGAAAAAAACCAAGAAACAATGGAGCAAATGTGAATTTCGAAAAATGACAAGTGATCAGAAATGATGATGAAAGAAATGATGTGTCATCAAAACGAGTGATGACTAGGACGCTTCGTTGTTTGCTCATGTGGCAAGTCAACATCGATCTTGATCACAAGAAATTAAACGAGGGAAGGCAGGTACAATAACACCAGTTTGTCCTCTGGTTTACTTCGGTTCATGTCAAATCTATATAACTAAGATCGTAATATGTGTTTGTTTGTTTGTGTGTGTGTCGTCAGATTACCGAAATTCCCACTCATATTGGCACTGACTGAGACACGCAACAAATATAAAATACCCAAAGAGCAAGTCACTTTACTCTCTGGATCTCCCCACCCCATGCTTTACATGAGTGTTCTAGTTTCACTTATTTACCACAATTTCGCTGGATGGTTGCTTTGGTGGTTGCAATGGTTGAGGACAGCAGTATGGTTTCACATGGACTTGACGTTTCAGTAACACTGGTATCTGAAACCTTACAGGAAAGCTAATTTGCGTTATTTTGCTGTTTTGACTTCTGTTCAGTTGGCTACAACTTAAACATTACACGACTTCTTTGTTGTTTTCTAATTCGTGATACTTTCACATACCATGCTATTATTTGTGTTTATTCTTCGGTGTTCTATTTGGTTTGGCCACATTTTCATATTTCTATTCATTCTTTGCCTTTTGCTTAGCTAAACACAGGTTTCGTTTAATGTAGCATATTACATTTTCTCTTAATTTATTATAAACTTATACACCTTCAAACACATGAATATTACCTTTTCGAGGTTTTCTTGTTGTGCTTTGCTGTTGCGAGTTGTTGATTAATGACTCCAGACAGGTTAGGACATTCGTTTTCTTTTATCAGTTTTCTTGAGTCTAGTTTTTTCTTTTCATTTTCAAGTAGCTCTATGCTTTGCTTTAGTTATTAGTATTAGTTATAAGTTTGTCTGTAGTTTTTAGTATATATTTTTTCAAACGTGTCATGTTTTCACGGCCTTTGAGGTTTTCTTTCTTTTCGATTTGGTTCTTTTCGACTGTGGCATACCATCTTGTTCTTCTGTATTCTTGCTTGATGATATCCTCTTTTCCTAATTGGCATTCCTTGAAGAAATGGTTTAGCCTGTAGAGAGAGCTGTATGGACTTTTCCAAACCGCGTTAATTGAATGGCAGTGTTTGCCATCTAACAACGATTAAAACAATACACATCAATATCTGATTGTTCGTATTCCCGTCACTTCGGAATCGTACAAACAATTGACATGACTGTTAAAAAATGGAACAACTATACAATTGTCTAAGAACCAGCTTTCTGGGACAATTGGTTCTGTCTGTAGAGAGTGTCATATATACCGTCCAAAGAACAAGTCCAGCAAGACAAAAAATGAAAATCACGATTCCAGCTCAGGTCAAAATCTCCGATGTGACAAATCGTATATTAATAAATGTTGGTACACGAATTGGCCAAGTCCAACAAGGCTTAAGGCTATACCCCCCCTGAGTGGAAACAACCGAAAGACAACAGAGATATTAAACATCGAAATTTCGACTTTACCATGCGAGACTTAGGTTAAATCATTCAGTAAAAGTGGCTTCCAGACATCAATTCGATCCAAAGGCGTTTGACGACGATTACGAACAATGTGGTCAGAGAGTAGTCAGAGAGTGTGGTCTCAGTCGGTGTAAGGATATGCTGATGAGAGTATAGTGAATGTAAGATAAAAAACAAGCCGGATGCACTTGCAAAAAGCACGTTTTTTTTTTGCAATTGCGTCCGGCTTCATTTGTATCTTGCTTTCCAGCAACATATGAGTCTAGAAAAGAGACCCAGAAACTTAAATCTGTGGCTGTGGTTGCCATATTACGCATAAAAATAGGGGATGGCTAGCTGTCACAAACTTCTCAGTGTACTCCTCTGATAGAAAAATGAAGATCCGATAAAGTTACCGTCAGCACGTAATACGATCGAATTTTCGATATTCATGCATTGTCCAGGGATACTGTTTCACACAAAAAGTTGAACCGTTCTATTTGCCCATTCCACGGCCGGCTGAGATAGAAGCTTCCCATAAACCCTGAGTGTGAGCTTTATCTCAGTTCACTATGGCAATATATTTGGGTTCCCCTATTTTTTCCCTTGGAACTGACAGGCGCCAAGCGAGAAATGCAAGTCAGAACATAGCTGAAATCTGTCTGCTAAGATGCGGATTGAAGCGTCGTCAATGGACCGAAAATCCATCGCCTCCTCCATTCTAAGCTGTTTACCCGATCCAAATATTGGTTCGGAAAGTACGAATTAAACATGGCTAGCACCTAATTCTAACGCACTTATGTGGGGAAAATACGAATGAGATGGCTACCCATATTTGAAGTCTCTGATCCACGAGTTTTGGACTTCACTACACCCTATTGCCCAGGAGCATTCAAGAAAAGGTATAGATTGTTGCTGCTCCTATTTGATGCATCTCTGGAATCCCTCTATGCAAAGATGCACTTCATAAGATAGTTTCTCACAGTGACAAATTATAGTTGGAATTCTTATTAATAAATCAAATACCCTTACCTGAACTGCCTACTTCGTAAATGGGGAAGTTTGGGTTTAACGTCATTTTCAACCTCGGACCGAGAGAGATAATATTTTGCTCTACTTGGACTTTCGAATTTCGATTTTGAATTCGATTGGTTGCCTGTACACCATGTCCTCTTTTTGTGAATACGACAAACTGATTTTGGATTTTGATACTGACAGGAATGCATAAAGAGCATGTTTGCTCCTCATATTTTTCGCTAAAGATTATGGGCTGAGTCAAAAGATATATGTATGTAAACTTCCTATGCTGAATGGTGTGTCAGCATATCACTGGTTAGAGCACCATGGTAGTAGGAGCAATCACAACAACTCATAGTAGTTTGGCTTTTCTTAGATTTTCAAAAGAACTTGAATCGTAATAGCGGTTCGTTACACTCGCCGGTGGATTAAAGTTACGGTTAAAAATATCCTCTGTACAAGGTAACAATTCGCGGAAAAAAAAGGTGAAGAAAAAAAATTGTTTTTTCGTAGTGTTATGTTGCTGTTAATAAAGGTTGTTA
This sequence comes from Lithobius niger, assembly GCA_023313725.1. NCBI lineage: Eukaryota > Metazoa > Arthropoda > Chilopoda > Lithobiomorpha > Lithobiidae > Lithobius > Lithobius niger. Next base: position 10,650 of record JAHWFP010167932.1, on the reverse strand, counting down.
AGGAGGACAATTGCATTGGCTCAAATTACACCAGGCAGAGTACGAGCTCCAGACGACTTTCAGAACGTGTTTACCCACGACTTTTTTTTTATTGTGGATTTTTTTACCCACTGCTGTCTTGTCCTCAGATCTATTTTCTTTTATACCTACATTCTCGCAGCTTTTTACCACGGCTTTTAGTTTTTATTCAGCGTTTTGTCTCGCGTTTTTTCCTCCTAAGCTACAGATTAAAGCGATGGGTAATTTTATAATTCGTTTATATAGACATAATACATATTTAAAACCAGGGCCGGATTAAGGGGGGGGGGGGATGCTTTGGGTGCTGAAGCACCGGGCCACAGGCCTAAAAATGGCCTCACCGGGTATCTCACGGTCACAGGAAAAATAAAAATTTTAAATAATTTTTTTTTACTTGTACTGTTTTTACAAAAACATTATTGTTCAAAAAGAGGAAACTTTTTTTAATTGTAGGATTGGAGGGGGAGGGGGGTTGGGGAAGAGGGCTACAATAAATCTTAAGCACCAGGCCTCTATGAGGCTTAATCCGGCCCTGTTTAAAACGTTGACTGGGTTGAGTAGCTCGCTACGTTCGCAGAACTTTCTGCTTACACTTTGTATGCTGCTGACAGAAATTTCTTACTTAAAAAGAGCAAGCAAATGATCAGAATGTTGACACGCCCATTTTCCCTAATACTTACGTTCATAAATAAACGATAAAAATCTTCGAAGTTCGGTTAAGCTTAACAATCGATGGATTAAGACAGGCTACTTCCTGAACGCAATGCAAGCAAAGTATTTTTCATCACACAATGTATTTCTTAAACCTTTTATTTCTGTCTTTTCTTCTTTTGTTTATCTTTGTCTATTTCTATTTTTTTTTTTATGTGGCTATGATGGTTGATGGTAGAAAAAGTTATCCTATAGATGCTTGAGGAAGCTATTCGCTGACTTAAAAGGGGACCCTGGTAAATAGGCATTCATTATAATAATAAAAAATCTTTATTCGCACACAAAACAAAATGGACTGGTATTAGCTTGCTACTGATACATGTCCTGCAAGACATTGCACGTCAAGGAAGCGATAACTCTGTCCTCTTGTCCGGAGTTTTTTTTATATTTTTGCAGGATGTACAGGTCTATGATAAGATCTACATTCAGGGTTTGTTTACTATCTCTGTAATGTGTAGTGCAGTGGCAACCCGAATCACTGCACTGTGACTGAGGTTGGCACTGATGACCTAGCTGTCGACGCGTCATTAAGCCTCAATTCCACCCCCCCCCCACCCCAATACATGTCCAAATACATTTAAAATTATTCACAAAATGCAAATTTTAATAAAAATTAGAGAATTCCATTTTAACTAAAATCTCTAATAAGATAGTTTTTTAGACATACCTTTTTTAACGACTTTTAAAACAAGTCAAGGTTTGAGCTTCAACTACCATTGCCGGCAATTTGTTCCAACAAAGTTACAACTCGATTACTAAAAAAATATTTCCTAGTATTTGTCCTTAAACAATCGGCCACCGGTTTCCAGGAGTGTCCCCTCGTCCGATCACCAAAACGGAGCTCGAAAAAAGGCTTGAATCCACACCCAAGTGACCACGTAACAGTAAATCAGTAAGACTCAAGTCTGCCGATATTGTTCTTAAGTCAAGAGACTACAACGCTAAGGCATTTAGTCGATCAATGTAGGTAAATTGGATAAACCTTTTACTGTTTTACTGTACCTGCATTGGACCGACTCAACAAGGTCAATATCTTTAGGAAAGTGGGGTCACCAAACCCGGCTCGCGTATTCGTGTATAGGTCTCACGTAAACTTTAAAGGCCCAAGCCAGGGTCTTACGGACCCTTAAACGAAAGAATTTTCGAACAATAGCAGCACGTATTGTATTGCTATGGGCGCTGAAACCCAGATCATTTGCGATCCGTACTCCCAAATCCTTTACAACCTCAATATTGGGGAGTGAATTTACACCGGATAAGTGGTAATCGAAGTGGAATTTTTTTGGCCCTACAACAAGAATTAGACATTTTTGTAGTGCCAGAGGTAGCTCCCAGTCTGAGGATCAAGACAAATCTATGTAACTCAACCTGCACCTCAGAATAATTGTCACGGTCACCACCATTCCATACTATTTCATATCGTCAGCCAAATTTTTTAATACAATGTTATCGTTAATTATTTTAGGTCATTGAGAAACAGTATGAAAAGTAGTGGCCCAAAAACCGACCCCTGTGGAACTTACTAGGGACCAGCCAGTCACCGGCCATTATATCGGCCAGATTAATGTGAGAGACAAACACACTCCCTTTATTCTGGACATTATCTCAGCCAGTGGTTTGTTTCTCCGTTCGGATCCATCAGTTCCTCCCTCTCCCCTACTTTACTGGACTTTTTTCACATTCTAAAACCAACCTTCTGTAAGAAGGTTTAAAACGGAGTTGGGTGCAGAAGCATTAGTTTATTTCAATTTGCTAGAAAATACCTAAACTAAAACATTTTATATAACAAGAAGTTTAATAGCAAAGCAACATATATGATTCCATCGTGGAAACATATTCGTACGCAAAGAATGATTCATAGTCGTATTTTTTAAACCGTTGTCTCACCCACACCCAAGTTTAATGCTTTGCTAAGCCTGAGTACAAAACTGGGAACAAAAACTCACATCAAACGCCGATGATTGTGGTAAAGTTGAAAATAACGCCTGACTGGAGATTATGTGTATGTTCCAAGCATATTCTGTACTTTTCCCAGAAGCTTACACTGAAATGTTGGAGATCTTGAATAAACTCCGTACTGAAGCTCAGCGAAGACTGGTGAATAATTCTGCATCGAAGAATGTATGACACACTTATATTTGAAATTCTCATGGATAAACCTTACGGGTAAAAATATTGTGTCTTCCAATTTCGAAGAAATAATGTCCAATTTCACAGAAATAAATTTGTTATCAGCATTCTATGAAAATGGGTTCTTCAAAAATGGAATTCCAAAATCGCAAAAATTATATCCATTTTTGCAGAATGAAATTGGCAGAAGAGTTGCAAGCTTATTTTTATGCACAATACTGTACAATGAAGTCTGAACACTTTTTTTTCACAATGGTAATAACGCATAAGCTGCACGCTTGCCAATGTTTGCTCCCTGTGTAGAATTCAGGACAATATACGAAATGTCTAAAATTCTATCTCCAATGCTGTACCTTTATTAGTTACACAAGAAAATTTATAATACCCTAACTGTACATGAATGATAGGTTCAATTGTCAGAAATATGAGGGTGCTCATGCTTGAACCGGGTTCCGCGTTCCACGTTGTTTGCCACACCATTTTAGGATTACAGAAATTTTGACGCACATAGTAGCGCACGAAGCGGCAGCCTATGTCGGTGTTTAATACTGGTTAAACAACAAAAATGGACATCAAGGCTAATATTTCTTTGCTCTAAAGATATTTAAAAAATGAAACCGCAACAATTTCTATTTAAAAAAAAAATTACTTATCATGAGGTCAAAAGCTGAGCTTGCAAGTAAAATTATAGACGAAGTAAAAGTAAAAAAAAAATCTTTGTGAAAAAATTACCAAGAGAGTATTGAAAACGTGCATCGTGTATTATGATCACTCCGTTTCGAAACTACTGCATGGTCGCCCGTCCACAAAGGTGTTTCACAAAGGTGTTTCACAAAGGTTTTCCACATAGGTTTTCCACAAAAGTGCTTCAGTTCTTGCAATATGCCTGTCTCTCACTTTGCTTTTTTTTAAACCTTTTCCCAATACCCATTTGCAGAACAAGTTACAAACTTTATTCTTGTATTATATGGCAGCTTTTTTTTCGTAGGCTGGTGGTTGCCAACATGACGTTGCATGTTTGTTTCATTACATTACTGTAGTTACATGTCTCTTCATTTTCACGTCATTGTTTCTCTCTTCAGATGTATTGTTTGTTCGTGCGTTGCAGTGTTAACGTTGGGCGAATCAGTGTTAATGCTCGAAAGTGCTGGCGGGAATTGCAGAGAAATATGGCGGAATCATTGGTTACGTCTCGCTCACTCATTAACATGATTTCTAAATATCCTTTCTGCTTCAAGGGCTGCAATGGTCCACAAATGCTTCTTTCCTCGTGGTACATCGCAACTTGTTTTGTAATTGTCCACCAAACCAAATTCTTGGCTATTTCACCCCGTTTACTGAGTTCGTAGAAAAAACATCCCTGAACATGAATACAATTTCTGAACACACAGTGAAATCAAAATCGCCATTTCAATATCGACACTACGTTTGTTTTGCAAATGTAACGACGTTCTTCGGGACAATTGGTTTAAGTTGCGTCGTGTCCTTTTTATCATTTTCAGGAAACATGCACACTATATAGTCGCACTATGACGTCAAGGTTTCCAAGCAAAACCGGAAGTAGGGTAATTTTAGGAAAGGCCGGCCATCAATAATTAATTGTGTGTTTAACAATGAAGCTAATTTATTCAATCCATGGAATTCTCTGCCGATTTCTGTTGTTTCAGCACTCAACATGTCATGCTTTAAGGCCCACCTTGATAGACGGAGGGGCTAATCTCATCGGATTCTTTTCCGGGTGGTGTAGCCTAGATGTCTTTGAGCCTTTGCACGACTCTGTCTTCTTCTTTATCTTTATGTTATCTTATTATAACGTTAAAGTATTGAAGAGTAAAACGATGGGTGGGGTAGGGATTAATGGTCGGGCATTTGTTTTTGTTGAAAGCATTGTTGTTTCAGTTAGTAAAATTGTAAGTTTGTAAATTAGTAAAGTTTGCCAAAAAAAATTAGGTCTGGTGCCTGTTTGTCTGTGCCTAATTGTCCTAGTGCTTAAATTCTGCGGCATCTATTTGTCCAGTGCCTAATTGTCCGTTGCCTATTTTCCTAAATATTTTTAGCATTTTACGATTGCAAGGGTTTACATTGAAACGAAACCAACAGTCCTAAAATTTGTTACTATTTTGCAAATCGATGTTGACGTTGCCATATTTCGAACTTTTTGTTTTGTCAGAAAATGGTACCCACTGATACCAAGACTAGTTGCGTCAGTAGACCTGTAAATTTGTTCTTCACATTCCTTGCCATACTGCTTTGCTATTGAATCCTTCTGATAGCCAAGGTTTCCAGTTTCTGTTTTCTGGGTTTTACGGACTAAGCGTCACAGATTTTAGTGGTGGCCAACTTCTGCCGATATAAAGCCGTACGGAAGAGATGCCGGAGGCAGCTTTTCGAAACTCGGCCAAGCTTCTCAAAACCTCCGACGCCCTTCCCCTAAATCAACACCATTCACACGCTTTGGTCGGGATAATAACATGCACATGCACAATGAGATGTGGTTCACGCGACCACACGTGTGATGACTTCATTATACAAGTGTGAGGCGAGCCGTAGCTGGTATATTGAGGCAGCATAATATGCCCCAAATGTCGTCAAGAGACGCCGTTGGTAGCCGACTGCCCAACGCCCAACATGCCGTCAGCCTTACAACACAATACCTTTTGCGTTCGCTTGGTTACACACTCTTTTCGCTAGCAGCTCGTCACACGCGTCACACTGTGAAATTGGTCGACCGAGCTGTGATTGTATGCGGGAAGTTTTGTGTTAGTATACACTATTGTTGGGTTTGAAGAACGGTTTTTTTGCTATTTTGGGTTGTATGTAATGTTGGTGTTTTCGTTTTTTTTTTGTTTTTTTTTTAATCGTAATAAAAATGTGAAGTACAAAGTTAAGTTTGCATTTTAAGGAGCCGGTTAAGAAGGACCACAGAGCCACCAGAGAATGAAGGGTAGGTCTTTGCGCTAGATTATAGACTATGACGTCATGAACAACCATCATGAGAGTAAGAAAAAAACTTGACGTAATTTTTTCAGGTTATTTCTGCGTATTTGAGGGTCATAAAATCAAGTTAAAGCGTCGAAAATTGGCCTAATCGAAGCGCAATTTAATTATATTTCATTTGGTCGTACTCCCATCTTTGTTGGTTCCCGAGGAGTAGAGGTACAAACATGCACGCACACACTCACATCATACTATTTTAATTATGTACTTCAGACCTTTCAGTCTGCACTAACTTTCGTGTCGCCCTTCATTGGCACAGACAGGAAATATTTTCTGAGACTGCCAAACCAAGCCAGCGTTCTGGATGAGCAATGTGGCTCCCCTAGTGGGGTCCGGGGCGGAAGCATTTTACGATATGCTGATCTTGATTTTGGAGAGTACTTTTTTCATACGCATTATGCAGCACTAGCGGAGTCGCTCGCTTCGCTCGTTCATTCCGCGTCGTCTCGCTACGCTCGAGGGGCTTTCATGCTGCAACTCTTGTGCTGCTGACAGACGTTAAACATAAACATCATGAGGGTTAACAAAAAATTAGACGTACAATTTTCAGGTTCTTTCGCGTATTTGAGGGTCATAATATCAAGTTACAACGATGAAAAGAGGCCTATACTGTGCGCAATTTCATTACCTTTCGTTTGTTCCTACTCCCATGTTTGTAGGTGCTTTGGTTCCAGAGGAGTAGAGGTACAAACACACAAACACACACGGACATCATACGTCCTTAATGATTTAGACTAGCGGAGTCGATCGTTTCGCTCGCTCATTCCGCGTGGTCTCGCTGCGCTCGAGGAGATTTCTTGCTGCAACACTTTTGATACAGACAGACCTTCCATATAAAAAACGACCAAGTAAATTATAAGAGTAGTATAGTATGATAGTATAGTATAGTATAGTATAGTATAGTATAGTATATAGTATAGTATAG
>JAHWFP010167931.1:0-34671 GCA_023313725.1 Lithobius niger | reverse complement strand
ATGGGATAATTGTCTAATATCTGCATAAATAAAAAAAATCTGGAAAATCATCTAAACGAAATATTGTATAATGGAAAATCGTCTAAACGGAATATTGTATAATGGATAAACGTCTAACTACGGTTTCTGTTATATCTATAGCCGCAGAGAGCGAGGCAGGGACATTAGACGATTTTCCATTATACAATATTTCGTTTAGATGATTTTCCAGATTTTTTTTATTTATGCAGATATTAGACAATTATCCCATTAGACGATTTTCCAGTTAGACGTTCGTCCGACGCCACAGATGGACCACAGGTTTGCAAAATTATTTCAGATTATGTTCACCTATCTTCGGAATGAAATGAAATCAGCATATTAAAGATACATGCATCCCTGTTGGCTTTCCTGTACGACTCAGTTTTGCAACATTAGTTCAAACTTGTGTAAATGTTGCCAACACAGTCATTTTCTTTTTTCTTTCTTTCTCGCGAGATGAGGATTTTGCGACATAAACTAGAACTAACCGTGTAAATATCGCAAACGCTATTCTCAACGGGTCGCACTACGTACCAGAAGGATTTATGTGCCTTTAATATAATAAATGATGATACACAATGGATCTAACAGTACTACACCACGTGCCATGGCCGTTTGCTGTGACGTGCATATCTCGTGACTGGGCTAGTCCAATCAGACGGCCAAACAGCCGTTGTTCTCGTTCGTCATTGGCTAACTAATGGTGACGTCACGGCAAACAGCCATTATGCATGGTTTAAGTGGAAGTACTAATGTAGCCATAGGCTAAAACTGCAATGTTGAATTAGCTAGCAAACTTTCCGCACTAAAAGGACATACCTTCTCACTATATTCGAGCATCCTGCGCAAATAGCATCTGCAACATTTACATAGGCTAGAGCGTATGTAACAAAACCGTTTCTCACGAGAGGAAAGATATGAAAATGAATGTCTTTGCAACATTTGCACACGTCTTAAGTAATGTTGCAAAATAGAACCATACAGGAAAGCTAACCGGGAGGAATGTACCTTTAAGAGATGTTAACTTTCCACGATAAAAATACAAAACCGTCTCATTATGTTTGTGCATCTTACCGGAATTGACATTTACATAGGTTAGAGTGAATGTAGCAAAACCGTCTCACACGAGAAAAAATTATATAAAAAAAAAACAACAGGTAAATGAATTAGTTTGCAACATTTGCATAAGTTTCAACTAATTTTGCAAAACTGAGTCGCACATGAAAGTCACGGGGCAACTGTACTATTTTGCAGAGCTATGCTCACTGAAAAGTAAAAATTCCGAAAAATGCGCTTCGCAAATGCTACTTCGTTGGTCACTTCAGAGACTGGTAGCTCCTAAAGACAACAAGCCTTAACTTGGGTAAAAGTTAAATTCCAGGTCTTTTTCTAGGACATTTCCATTACTTGCCAATGAAAATTCTCAGACCACAAAAGAGTACTTATTAGACAAACAATGAAACATGCAAGAAATTTGTAGGAATGCACCGAATACAAAATTTGCCGAATACCAAATACCGAATAGGCTATACAACCGAACGAATATATTACAGAATACCGAATATACAACCGAATAGTTAAACTGCCGAATACCGAATTATTCGGCCGAATACTTGACCGAATACCTGTAATTTAAACATATTTGATCATTTTTTCCTTCTTCTAGAAATGTCACACACAATTCCTCACAAACCAAAAAGTAAATGCTTAGCTTAACGTTCCTACTTTCACACAATTACATAAATTTATACTAAAAAATATTCGACCGAATACCAACAAATCTTAACACTATTTGGCCAAATACCGAATATCACTATTCGGCCAAAATCAGTATTCGGCTGAATACCGAATATCACTATTCGGCCAAAATCAGTATTCGGCCAAATACCGAATAGCCCTATTTGGCCAAAATCAATATTCGGCCGAATACCGAATAGCACTATTCGGCCAAAATCAGTATTCGGCCGAATACCGAATACTTGAATTTTTGGCCGAATAGGCCGAATACCGAATAGTTACCAAATATTCGGTGCATCCCTAGAAATTTGTTAAATACGAAGTCTAACCAAGCCGTTACGTGATAGATTTTACTCCGCTAAAAGACACTGGAGAGGCAATAGCTACAATTCGGTCACAGCGTAGCAATTTTATTTTTGGTGCCCTTGAACCACGGGCTATGAATTTTTCTTTATCTTTATGTTTCAACATTGCACACCGATACCCAGACTGAAAAAACAGAAAATGGCTAGGGAATTTCCAGGAAAATTCCAGAACAAGCTAGGTTTCATAAGTACTTTTCCGTGCCAGGAATTTCGTTAGGGATGGGTCGAATTTTTGGTTTTTTTCTGAAAATCGAAAACGATTCGGATATTGTGGGTTGTACGGTGTTAGAAAAATCAAAAGATTGATTTGTTGTTTTTTAAATTATGATCATTTTCTATGTATAAATGATAGCAAAACTCCTCGACATAAAAATGGCACCACAGTCAGGCCCATGGTTAATGAAGCTGCTGAAAGTGAAAGCAGAAGCGCGTTGGAAGCCAGCTAGAAAAATCATGTGAAGGGGAAGGATGGCAATCGAAACCGAAACCGACCCATCCCTAAATTTCATTTTTGCTTTGTATGACATTTCCTAGTTCTCAAAGACACGTACAAACCCTGTACTTCTTCCCTTAGTCCCTTCTCTTTTCACTTTATGGCATGTTTTGCTCTCCAAGGAATTTGTTAGCAAACACACAAATTTACAGGTATCACGTTAGTAGATATTTTTTCCTTTAAATTCTCATATTGTGTTTAGCAAGCTTACTCTTTGTGGCAGGCCAATCTTGCTTGGTTGCTTGCTTAGGTTAGTGGTTTTACCTATCACAGCAATAGTCTTCATGGACTATTATGCAACAGGCTGGACAGAATGAACAGAACAACTAAAAGTCCAACAAAGTCAGTCACCAAGATTAAAGGTATATTGGATATGTTCCGAAAAAGGATTTGTCTGTTACGATTTATATGACTCCAGCAGGTACTGACATTGCAAATACTTCCTTCTTGCTTTGGGCCTAAACTAAATCAGTAGTTCCCTGTTCGAATTCTGTTATGAACTCTGTTCACGACTTTACCAAGGAAAAAACTGTTCTTAACCGGTAAACAGCTCAACTTTGCAGTTTTTTAGCAACACCCCTCAAACACAAAACTTGGCTTAAGTCGGCATACAGCATTTTACACATACAGATTTCCCCGCCTGTGTTACGTTTTCTTCAACCGGAGTGCACACCACTTGTCTTTAAACTTAATGGTCGCCTGTTATTTTCAACATTTTCCCGAAAAAAGCTAACACATGACACCTCAAAAAGAAAATAAAGCCTAGTATTTACGGTTTTTAGGTTCCTAAGGGTGAAAGCCCTAGGAGCCTATAATTCCCTGCTAAAGCTGTTAGCCATTCATGATCGCGATTGGTTCATCCACTCAGGCAGATCTGAATCCTTAAGCCTAACGGCTGTTCACAAGGAATGTACGTACGTACAAGGAACGTTGAAGTTGACATCATACATCTATGGAAAAGCGAATTGCTAGGAACCGTCGCTTGCACCTCGAACGCAGGTTGCTCCATCGTGTTCTTTTTACAGAAGTCTAGTCAGGGGCTGGCTGGCTGACAGGATTGTTTTTACCCCTGCCCCTCCATCTTTTTTTTTTTAATATATAAAATTGTGTCATGCTAACCAAACTAACGTGCTCGTATGAATGAATGGGCCAATTTTCAACTTCTAAGACGTTTTATAGAAGGAGTAAGAATTAAGCTGAAAGAGTAAAAACCCGGGATTCGAACCACGAAAGCTTCGAGCAGGCCAGTGTGCCAGGATAATGTCCAGATACAGTACCATAACTGCTGAAGTGGATTGATTGTCTCTTGTATTACCCCGTCCGACACCGACTTGTAGGAACTTTGACAGTCTCTTCCAATCAAATCAGCTTCCTAAGCGAACTAAGCTGAGATCACCACGACCAGCTAGTTAGTCCTAGGATGTTGGCATTGATGAAACTTCCGGCAAAAAATGTTTTAGGCCTACGCCAGAAACTCCTGTTAAGCCTAACATATAATTCAAACAGCAACAATCACTCCCAATAAAGGTGTCTGCCTCCACGTTGGCTTTTCTGTATTACTCTGGTGTTGCAACATTAGTTCAGCCGTCAGTATATGTTGCAATCGGATTTTGGATTTTCCTGTTTTTTCCCACACGTACATGGCGGTTTTGCTACATTCATTCAAACCTACATAAATATTGCAAATTCCACCAAGCAAAACCACACAAATTCACCATAACCCATTTTGAAATATTCAGCAAAAATGTACCTACAATAAACCACAATACAAGGAGTAACATTACACTGCATCATAGGTCTTCACTAAGTGCAACGCGACTGTTAAAGGCAACAATCGGCAAAAATCTATTGTTTGACGTTTCTGAGTAATTAGAGGATTTAGCTGACTTAGTTTAAAACAAATCATATTAAAAATCTTTTATTTTTTCTGTACTAGGCTTATTGTGGTTTTGATCAAAACAAATGGAAAGGAGTGGTTTTGCTGCAGACATAAGCAGGCACAGTGGATTTGTTCGGCAATGTTTGGGATTTGCGGAGATTTGCGCATTGTGTGATTGTGCTCGAAATTCGTATTTAAGAATGCTCTCAGTTGATGGAATTTGAGAGGATCTGCACGAAAAACAGTTAAAAATGTGCGCACACACTATCACTATCTTACTAAGGTGGCACCCTTTTATTTTTGGAAAAGTGGATTTATGTGGGTTTGCTTGTTAGCTCTTCATATACACATGGGATGCACGAAAATACAGTGTGTGTGTGTCCTTTTAACAAATGTAGTTGGTAAAAACACTTATGTAGGCCTACATTTGTGTTAGCGGCTCAAAGCCCTTCCGTGTCCGTCCACTCCCTTTCGAGGATGCGGTAAATCTGTTTATTTAAATTTTAAATTTAAATTTGTGCCACCATTTTTAATTCGTGCTTTGTATTTTTTCCCCGTTGCTTCTCTTACAGCTAACCAAAAATACTTTCGAGTCACTGAGGTAGCAGTGAATGGCATGAATTTCCAGATGGAAAAAGAAAAACTTGTTTGACGCAGAGAATCTACAAGTAAGGACTTGTATTGAAGGTCACAGACCTGTAGCCTTCTGGTTCTGAGAGTTGACGGAAAAAAATATAAAAAAAAAAAAAAACAAGCCACTTTCATTTCTTTAAAGATGAAGACTGGAACGCTTAGTTTTGGCCATGACACACCTAGGTACGAAAAAAAAGAAAAAAACATGACAACGGTAGAAGACTGCCATCAACAAGTTACCTGGCCAACCGTACCATTCTTTTTCTGAAATTTAGATAATAATTTCCGGTAGAAACGATACCTAAAGTAAAAAATAAAATCACTAGTCGACAAAAAAAAGTTTCCGCAAGTATAAGCACGGCTAGCTTGCTAATAATGTACAAAAAAAAAAATATTTCAAACAATCCAAAAGGAAGATACTTATTTGGACTGCTCCTTTACAAAAAGCTCATCTCCCTGCATATGGGCTATTTACTTAGCAAAATATTTCCCCTCTGGTTTGGGACAGGGTTCGTACATAACAGATGAAGCCATTTTCAAGGCTTTTCAAGCATTACGACCAATTTCAAGGCTCTTTACACAGCAGATTCTCAAAATAACGTCTTAAAGTTTTGTATTTTGAAATTAAAAAGGCACAATTTAAATGGTCATCGTGGCTGAGGGTGAAAGAGCTCAGCCTGGTTGCTGGAGGATTGCAGATCTGGTCGAACCCTGGAAAGGGGACCTTGACAAAGTCCCTACCAGGACTGCCGGTCAGGGTAGCGCGAGAGGCTACCATGCTCCTTCAGCGGCTATGGGATGTATTGTGGCTAATGCCGGACAATCTTTCGGCCCCGACAATGATCGGAGGTTTCTGGGATCGAATCCCGGGTTGGCACCTCCCTTTACCAGATTTCTTCTTCTCTAAAAAAAAATCTGGTAATGTTCAAAATTGAGCCAGTTCAGCCATACAAGCATTATTTGCTTCACATAAGGCTCGTAAAAATTAATTTAAAAATATATATATATAAAATCGTCGGCACCATGCTCTCAGTTTGCAACAATGCCCACATTACGTCCTCTCTGCGCAATGAGAATGCTTATCGTTTATAGAAAACCACTCTCTAATCATTTTCATTGGCTGCAGCAACCTGGCCACGCGGCCAAGTTGCTCATTGCGCGGACGGCCTTACAGTCTGCGGAACAACACTTGCTCAGCTGCTCCGTCTGGCAACAATTGCTTGCACTGCACGGCACCTCTCTTTTCCTGTTTCCAGTCCAACCTGAGGAGAGCATCGTTCTCACAAAAAATGGATTCGTCTGATAAATAGAAGTAATTTAAGTTTTTCTATTTATTTATTTAATTTTACACCTAAATTAATATTAATGTGATGGCATTAACCGCATTCCAAACAAAGTACCCTCACAAAATTCAAGGCCATTTCAAGGCTCTGACAACACAAATTCTAATTTTCAAGGTGTTCAAGCCTTGAATTTTCGGTTTTCGAATTTAAGGCTTTTCACGGAATTCAAGGCCGTGTCGAACCCTGTTGTCAAGTACGCTAATAACTAGGGATACATTAATACAGATCCGTTCTTATTTCCATTGCCTTTTGGACTTTAAGTGTCAAGACTGCCTGTGTGGGAATTGAACCCTAGACCTTTCGAGACCAAAGGCCAAAGCTCTACCGCTAACCCATACTAACACGGGCGGCATGGCTTAGCGATACAGCTTTGGACTTTGGTCTCAAAGTTGTCGAAGGTTCAATTCCCGCTCAGGCAGTCTGATATTTAAGTCCAAAAAGTAATGGAAATAAGTTTGCGTCTATCTGTTTGCATCTCTCATCAATTTACCACTCATCGAGCCCATTTGGCTTTCCGTCTTTTGTAAACTAGGAACATGCTCCACTTCCATAGCAAAACGACCTGAGATAAGATGCATCTTTTAACCATTTTTAAGCGTTAAGTTTAGGCCTAATACAAATTTGTTTAAAGTGTACAAGCTTACGACGTCATCACTCGACCAGGATATTAAAGTTGTCTCTGTATTACCGATGAGTCGGCCGCCGTCTCACCGACTCGTGGCTAACCGGTGAGAGAGCTCAGCCTGGCTGCTGGAGGTTTGCGAATCTGGTCGAACTCCAGGAAAGGGGACCTTGGCAAAATCCCCACCAGGACTGCCTGCCAGGGTTGCGAGAGAGGCTACCATGCTCCTTCAGCAGCTATGGGAACTATTCTGGAAGATGCTCAGAGTTTCCTGGATCGAATCCCGGATGGGCACCGCCCTTTACCAGATATGACTAAAAAGTCTGGTAATGTTCAAAATTGAGCCGGTTCAGCCACACGAGCATTACATTGTTTCGGCTGACTTAAGGCTCAAAAAGAAATTAATTTAAAAAAAAAGTTAAAGCACGAGTGCCTATGTTTGCGTAGGCCTGCAAGAGGGTGCCTGCAAGGGCCTGCACTGTTCATTCGCCGCCCCTCCCCCCCTAAACGTCATTCATACCTACCGTTAAAGGTAAGAGTATACCCCGCACTCAAGCACCTTTTTTTCAGTCTTCACCCCCCTTCAGCAAAAATTCTGGCTCTGTCCCCTGTCGTCAAAGACAGGGAAAATGATGGTTTAGGTCTAGAGGAAATCTGTGAAGTGTGGGAGCAAGACAAAGAAGCCAGCATTACGAATCATTCATGATCAAGCTTGATGACTGGGCCCAGGCTTACCATTAAAGGTTGCCACGTTTCACCCGAAACGGCCCCGTAGTACTTCACTTTGCTTAATTTTCACCGCCATTAAAGGTCTATACACGTGTATTAAGGCCGTAACTGAAACAGTGGGCAGCACACCAGCGGTAATCAAATATAACACAAGTGATTAGTTACCACACGCGCTTAACAATAACGTAAGAAATGACGATACTGCATACTATTTCAAGTTTTGGGTCGCTAGTCTTTGGACAATAAAAGGAGGAATTAGAAAACAAGCATTAGAGCTCCTACCCCATGGAACTCACAGCTGTGAAGGTACAGGGCGGTCCACAAAAAACTGACGACCCAACGTTTTTTAAGTCCAACTCTTCTAGTTAGCACCCCTCAAAATCAGGAGAGGACAGAAATCTTCCCATTTCATTAGCTTTGATTTCTCTCCTCTGCTGGCTCTGAGGGGTGCTAACTAGGAAAGTTGAACTTCGAAAATGTTGGGTCGTCAGTTTTTTGTGGACCACTCTGTATACAAATAAAAATGAATTAAGAGTTTTCTCGAACACAACGAACTACAACGAAGTTTTGAACTCCAATTCCAGGGAACAAGGACTGTGTGCATCTACGCGCTTAGTTTGTTTATTATACAGGCGTTTTTGTTATTCGTCCCTGTTTGTTGTTTTATATTTCAAGTCTGTTTTGTGCAAGTTTGTGAGTGTATTTTGTGTGCATTTACAATTTGTGAAACGGACTCCTAGTTAAGGGAGTTAACGGAGTTCACATTACAGTATAGTTCGTTGCGTTCAAGTGAACTGTAATCCATTTTTATTTGTGTAGCTGTTGAGATCCGTGGGGATATAAGCTCTAATACTTTTTTTTTCTAATTTTTAGTTCTTTTAAGTGAAGAGATATGGAATATGAAGAGAAAAGGGATATGCCTATGAGTGTGTCCAATTTATTAGCTCCAAATGGACTTTCCAGACGTAAGGACTTCCTGTAAAATTCCTGAGAGCAAGGGCAAATGAAGTTCAAAATGTGCCAAGTTCACCCCGGAAAAGCTCTACAGACGAAAAACTGCCAGCAATTTGGCAGAAGGGTGTCTGCGAATTGCAAGAAAAGGTAGGGGGGGGGGGGGAGAGAGGAAACTATAAACACATGTGTGTACTAATATGTTGCTGCCTGTGCACAACTAGACAGCTCTACAATTCAAAGACAGTGTGTTTTAATAAAAGTTACCACGTTACACAGCGCTAAATGATGGCTAGATTGCACTAGGTAGCACACGCAATCTAGATGCCGAAAGATATTTTATTGCCTCGGTTTATCTGGAAGTACATCTGTTTGTACCGTCCCCGCCAACATTTTCCTTTTATAGCCTATTACTTTATTACTGTAGCATAACATTACCTAATAAACAGCCATTCCCCCAATTCCTGCTGACCTTTCTTACTGTATAAGCAATCCAACCAAAACTGGTAGAAAAACCCGCCAAGTTTCCAAAAACGATCGGCCTTTGAAGGTAGTGATATCATTCCACCAGGGAAAGGCCGCCAAGCTTAATCCTATTAGCCAAGTTAATCGCACATACACGAATTCGCCAAGTTTCCAAAAAAGTCGGCCTTTGACAGTGATATCATCTAAGAAGGGAAAAGCCACCTAGGTTAGCCCTATTTTAAAACCAACAAACTTGGCTTATCGCCCTCTTCTGTCATTTCTTCGCGTGACTACTTTCATGAAACATGTTGGGCTTAGAACTTTATGACCCTGTGGCTCCGAAAGTGACATTAAAGCAATTGAATCTGTCACATTTGCAGATAACTAAGCACTCCATGACTCCTGGCTCAAAAAAATTAAAGAGGGCACAGAGTTTGCTGGTTAATAGAGTTAACTTTGGTACCCTTTCCCTGTTTGAATGATATCACTACTTTCATAGGCCGACTCTTTTTGAATACTTGCCGGCTTCTCTTGTGCCAATTGTTGGGGTGATCATAACTTTCCAACTTTCACAGGACCAAGATTGCACGAACATTACGCATGCTTTCATCAGGATCTCCATAATCAGGTTAACAAAACTATGGTGTGTGTGTGTGTGTATATATATATATTAATAAATATATATATACACACACACCATAGTTTTGTTAACTTGATTACGAAGATCCACTCTAGAAGAAAAGACTTCACAGTGGCTATTACAACTTTCATACGACTTTTCAGGTCCTACATAGACTAGCTAGTACCTTCTCATGTATGACAAAGTTTTTTTTTGGTTGCATGTTGAAATAAAGCACCCTGCCAGGTAGAAACTTGCCCTCTTAAAATGATAAACCGTCAAAATTTTAGTGTCGCAATTTTAAAAAGTATGTCGGGAAACGCAACGTGACGTAATTTGCCCTACCAAATGGGCAGTGTAGAATAAAATAAAAATAATAAAAATAAAACAAAAAGTAGCAAAGTCTTTTTTAACTAGAATTTTCCTAGCAAATGCTGCCAATGATGTGAATAACAGTAGGATAAGCTGGATCTAGTGCTTTTAAGTCGAAGCCTGATAGATAAAAGCTTTTAGCTAGGGTTTTCTAGCTAATGATAGTTGGCCTAGCATTTATTTCAAAATGTGTGAATAAAAAATAGCTAAAGCTCAATGTTTTAAGGAAACGCTAGCAACTTTTCAAGCGTGGTCTGGGATTGGCTTAAACAACTTTACTGTAACTAGACCCCTTTAAACAATTAAAAATGAGTTAATTAATGTCTTGTCAATGGGTTAATTACTACTCATGAGAAACCCTAAACGTTAAATACAAATACTTACAGGCTGAACAGTGGATTACTTATTTTAATATTTTTAACACTGATTTAGAGAGAAGGACTTGGCTCACTGCCCATTTCCTTGTTAACTATAACGAAACACGAGGCAGCCACACTAAATTCGAAGAAAAGAACAAAAATATTTCTATGTTTCGTAAGGCTTCTAACCCCAAGGCGAAACCTTTCAAGCTTACTGCAGCAATACAGCATTCTTTCTGCAGGATTAAGATTGAAACAGCAGGAAGGTGGACCATCTTTTATACAGTTTCACCTGGTTCAGCGTATAAATATATATGTAATGGCACGAAATGATCTACTTGTAAAACTAAAATCTAAACGGTTTTAACCTAACTTCATACCTGGGATTAGGAAAGAGATGCTATTTAGGTGTTCACAAACTTTATGCAGCTAACACACTTAATGAGTTACTTTAAATACACGCAGTGGCGTAGCTCTGTTAGGTGGGGTCAGTATCAAATTATCTATTGAATCCCCCCCCCCCCCCCTTAATATAGGCTACAGGATGGCTCACACGAAATGTACGAGCTGGCGTCACACGTCATACTTTTTTCTATTTTTTTTTTATACTGAAAATAGGGACCACTTTTTTGAACTGCGGTCAAGTGGTCCCTATTTTCACTTTAAAAAAAATCTTACAAAAAAGTTTGAACTTAATAGAGACATTTTTTAGCTCCTGCGTTTTTGAGCCTGGGCCACTATATTTTTTTTAATGATAGCCTAGGGAGATGGACGAACGGGAGCTCGAAATTTATTTTTAAAATACAGTTTCTATCAAATTAAATAACTAGTGGAATACAAAAGAGGCTTTTTTAATTCTAAATAGTTTTTGTTATCTTTAGTGGGCCCCTGAGGCTGAGGACAGTGGCATTGGTGAGCGGTATGCTGCTGGTCATATGTACAGCATCTATTATACCTTAACAGAACGTAATGGGGTTTATGTACAATGTACATAGCCTACTAAATAGGCTTTAGAGCAGTGACACGACGCAGTATTATTGTATATAACTCTATGCTGGAGCCTTAATGGGTTAGCTGCAAGGGGAACTGCAGAGAGAAACAGAAGGGCGTCATACTGAAGCCGATGCTGTGAAGAGTGATTTCTTAGACCTAAAACGCGCGATTTTTGTTGTTGGAGAAAACAACGTTATTTTAAGCCTAAGAAATCCACTCTTCCGTTGTTTTTCCCTCCATTTTTATGTAGTGCACCTTGTAGTTATGCCCTCCAAAACCCAAACTGGTGCCAATATGGCGGCAAATGTCACTGCTCTATAGCATACCACTGCACAATAAGTTTTAAAACCTTTCTTTTTTCCGGCAACGAAACTTGGTTCTATTTTTAATTTTATGTTAAATCATTACAATAATTGCTCACTGCTGCATATCACCCAAAATATCAAAGATAGCACTTAAATTATCATTTTTTAGTTCTTTATTATTCCTGGTTACATGGTTATTCCTGTACTCAGCCTTTTACAAAAATATCTCCGGCAACATTAGAGGCTTGCTTTTATGCTTCCCCCCACCTGCTCTTCGGTTACAGCCACAGCCCAAAACCTCAAATGTATGGGGAAGGTTATTCTTACATATAGAACTTTCTCAATAATTGTTCCCATTTCTTGAGGACTTTTGTTGCCCAGCCTAGGCCTATCAGTCTTTATAGTTGTATTTTTCTTCTTTATTTTAGTTTTTATATTCTGTGTTTCTTCTTTAGCTCTTATAGCAACTACTTTTCCGAAATTTCAACTTACAGCCAATTTATACTTGATGGCATTTCGGCTTTACCTATTTCATTATGGCAGCCTACTTACATTTGTTAAGTTGAGTTTGAGCACCGATGACCACCCCACTGGCTTTCAAAGGGAGGATGGGAGGTGGAAACCACCATTGGATATAAAGGGCAACGAGTAGAACAAAATAAAAGAGCAACATAATCAGTGGAAGATATAAATAAAGGTAGAGGGGCCCCACTTTTGTGACTAAGAAAGTAAGCATAAAAAAAATACAACTGTCCGTAACGACTGTCCGTATTAGCACGTAACCATGGAATCACAATTAGTGATCCTCGAAAAGGACTGCAATAATGCTTTTTACGGTTGGTGTTCAAAAATTGTTTAATGTTTTTCCCCCTATATTTAAGTGGTTTTTCTTGCCATACGGGCATGCAAAAAAAAACGGGGAGGGGGAAGAGGGCACGTGCCGCAAGTAGCCAACCTCAATATATGTGCGGGTGCCCTTGTTAGTGAGACAAATTTCACCGTAACAGCGTAGTCCTCAGTGTTGTAGCTAAAACACTGCCCTCAATGGGTTAATGTAATCCATTTTCAGATGCAAGTTATTAAGATTCCGTACCAAGATCTCTGTGGTAGCTTTAGCTAGAGTAATGTCTTTGCTTTGCACTAGCATAAACTTATTCACTCCGTTGTAATCAAATTATCGAGCTAGAAACTTTTACTAGGTAGCTTAAAACTAGTAGCAAAAGCTAGATTTTTATGCACGCTGCCATGTTTTCGCCATGTTTCACCATGTTTTTTAAAGAAGGCCCACTGCTTGTAGGGCTATACCTGAAATATTTTCGACATCCAGAGGATTTGTCCAGCTAGGTTCACTTCACACAGAGTTTGAAGTGTCAAGGACGTTTAGTTTAGGATGGGGAAACTTGAGACATAGGAAATTTTGTTCCCCACTTGATTGACCCTGCGCTCACGATCCGATTTTGTTTCCAACTCTTGTTGCAATAAAACACCAATTGTGGTCATCGTGGCCCCAGAAGCAGAACTTTCTGCCAGCTGTATGCAACACCAATTATCAGAAAAAAATTGTCTGCATTAATCTGTTTTTTCAGATGGTTACCCACACGTTCATTGGTTTTTTATGGAATAACAAAATCGGCCGAATATTGACGAAATGGCAGAAATTTGGCCAAAATTTGTCCACGGCTTCCTTTCACTGTCCGCGACGTATCGTTGCGCTGATTCTGCTACAGGGTTCGTGGCTGAGCAGTGAGAGAGCTCAGTCTGGTTGCTGGAGGTTTGCAGATCTGGTCAAACCGCTGGAAAAGGGACCTTGGCAAAGTCCCCGCCAAGCCTGCCGGCCAGGGTAGCATGAGAAGCTACCATGCTCCTTCAGCGGCTATGGGAATTATTCTGGCCAATTCTGGACGACCTTTCAGCCCTATCGATGATCGGAGGTTTCCAGGTTTAAATCCCTGCGTTGGCTCCTCCCTTTACAAGATATTTCTTCTCTTAAAAATGTCTGGCAATGTTCAAAATTGAGCCGGTTCAGCCAAATAAGCATTAAATTGCTTCGGCTGATTTAAGGCTGAAAGAAATTAATTTAAAAAAGAAATTAATTGGCTCCTTTCAGTGAGCCAATTCAATTCAATTTATTAAGAGCGGTAGTTTAATAGTTTTGATTTTATTAACGAGCTGGAGCCCAAACTAGTCACAGATCCAACCAGTAAATTACGAAATACAAAATACAATAATAGATACTACACACACACTCAACTACCATACATTGCGGTACTAGATTTTATTTTATTACGGGCCCTGGCCCAAAGCCATACACGCTATGACTAACGCTGTTTACAACACACCATAACACCGCGCTGTCACAAAACCATCACTATACTTTGTTCCACATTATGTTTGCAGGAAATTGATTGTATGACGCCACGTTTCCTTCCACCGAGAGTGCAAAAAACACGTAGGCTAAATATCCCATTCGTAGACTAACAGTAACTGCGTAGAGTCTACAAGTGTGATTTCTACATGTTTTTTGCACCCGTGCAAAAAAACGTGGCATCATACATTCAGTTTCCTGCAAACATAATGTGGACAAACTATATCTCCATCACCTACTGATCGTTGGACGAAGACTGGAGAGTGATTAAAAAATTCGATTTTTAATGCATCTTCCGGAGCTTCAGTCCTTTAGAGCAAACTACGAACCGGCTCAATTGTTTACGTGATGTTTTAGATGGAGAATGATAGACGTATGGGAGGGCCATATCCAGGGATTCAAACAGGAAAAACGTTGGGATGGTGGGGGAGGGGGAACATAAAAGTCTAGAATAGGTCCGATAGCTGCTGAAGGAGTCTGGAGCACTGACTGGCAGGGACTTCGCCGGAGTCCCCTTTCTATATGCCCAATGACATGATCGGCTTCTGCAGCCAACTAAGCTCTCCTACCGTTCAGCCACCATGACCACAACAGACAAATTTCGAAAACCATAACCCTCCAATCACCGAAGACCCATTTTTATTTTTTTTTTTAACTTTTACTATTGAATTTCTTGGAGGAAATTCATAAATTCATTTAGCCTACTTCCTAACTCAAGGGATGAGTATCCAATTTGAATTCCCCTTATAAGGAAGCATCCATACATTTCGTAAAGCTGGAAGCGGTGCGAGAACATGGGAAGTCTTTGTAGCGTTACGAAGTGTTACAAGGGGAAGAGGGGTAAAACAAAGTAGCAGAGTTCTAATGGAATTATTTTACTTTAAAAGTTAAAACAATGAAAGCAACATTCAACATCAACGGCATTTTTTTTTTTTTTTTGCTGTGTATTCACGGCTCATTATTCGTTACGAAATTATTTTGAGATAAATAATTAATGCATAAATAGTCTGAAATTGCAGCTTTTACCGCATTACTTCCTTGTACGCCTATAAGGATTACCAATTCTTGGGATTACGTATAACAATTTCAAATAAACAAAAAATACCGAATAGTACTTACTCAGTTCTGAATCGCAGTTCTAATTTGTGGTCGAGTTTTAATTACAATCGCACGCGCGAACCGTGTGTTGAGCACACATGTGTACTTCTGGCAGTGCGCAATCAGCACTGTGGGGAGGGGCCGCGCCTCAAGCCTCATCATTCAGCACTGCCGGAAATTCACAGCCGAAAAATACAAAGAGGGCAACGTCAAACGCTGGTTCTGCACTTAATCTATATTACACCAAAATATCCGTGTGTGCACAAAAATAGCAGCACACCAAAATGTGCACGCACCGAAATATCCAAATTTGTCATTAACACAAAATCGTCGGCTCCCCATATTATACGATAAAAATACGATACAGCTAAAAAAAAAAAATTATCGTTACGTTTGTCAGGATGGGGGGGGGGGGGGGGGGGGTAGGGGGGTTTTGTTGAAATCTTAATTTGTATGGGACGGTAGTAAAAACACGAAATTAAACGTTACGTAATGTATAGACGCCCCCAAATCAAATTTATAATTCTAGTTTTAACCAAGGTTTTATCCAAGTTTTAATTTCCAAGTTATTCATCCAAGGTTTTTAACTGTGTACGTCAACAATTCGGTGGCATCAAAAGTTAAAAACGCCGAGATCCTAACCCACTTCCGTACTTTTCCTCTCACTACCGCTTTATTTGATTCGGTGTCTGCTTGCGCCAACTGAAATTTTTAGCAAAGAACCTTTAAAATCCACATTAATCACTCCGCAAATGAACACGTGTCACCCTAACCTTGTTTATCAATTAGTCAAGGTACGATTGTCATCTAATCTTCGCAAATAAACACGAAGTATTTATTCTTCTTGATTGGCCTAGTTGAGTGCGTTGCGCTTCACAGTCCCAACACCAATCAACAAAAATACTCACCTATCTGAAGTTATCTTTGGTGGCGTTGTTTCTTCATTGTTGACGGGATCCCAGGTGAGTTTAATGGTTCATATTTACAAACCGTATCACAGCTCGTCATGGATCTCGACTCCTAGCACTTAAAAAGTCACGAATCGCTGCACTCGGCGAGACGACGACAACTCGTTGGGCGAGTCGAGCTTAGGGGGGGGCAAGCCCCAACTTTTACACCGTCCACTTCACAAACTGTCTCAACTCGTAATTTTTTTCCCGTATATAATTTTTTAAGTTTTCCCCTACACTGGTATTCCACAGTTCACAAAATCCTGTCGGGACCGTAAACAGTAACGATGGCTGGCAATGAGCCACTAATCCGCACACCAACGGTCGGAGATTGGACCATCTGGTTTTGGCGCTGAACACTCTCGTTGTGAAGTTCAAGCCCACAGCTGCGACCTGACGGAAACAACAAAACGGGCGAACGAGGCCTGCTTCTGCACTGGATGGTCGCAAGGTGCACCACACTCTACTGGCAAATGTATCGCCAACTGTGTAACGGAAGCACGCGCGGGTCACTTGTGGATTCTGTGAAAGGCAAGGCAAGTAAAACTGCATTTTTGTGATATAGGCCAGGTAGTCTGTTTTATTTAATTTTTTTATTTTAATGAAGGCACGAAGTACACAGTATTTCAGGTCTATCAGGGAAGTGCACAGGACCCCGAGAGGGCAGGGGCAAACTTACTTTTTTCTGGGGGTCCTTTTTTTTGGGTGTTGGTGTTTTAACCTCTTTTTAACCACTTTTTTGTGGAATTTTAACCATTTCTACGCCTCTTTGCATCATTTTCGTAGCAGTTATTGTCTTTTTTGCGTTTTTTAGGCTCTTTTACACCACCGCTCCCATAAAAAGGGCACTTTTTTCAGAAAAAAAGGGCTACTTTGCCATGAGGGCAGGGGCTCGAATCCCCCCCCCCTTCCCAGTGTGCACGTCCCTGAGGTTAATCATATCAAAAACCAAAACTGGTAAAAGGGGCCATCAAGTTCCGAATGGTTCGGCCCTTCAAAGGAGTGATATCAACACACCAAAACATTCGCCAAGTTAATCGCACCGACTAATAATTCGAAGGTTAAATGAAAACTAGAACATTGCTACTTTCGGTAACATAACTCATAATTGGGTGGGGGGGGGGGTTGCAGTCTATTGTGGGCCCCTTGAGTGACCGTGCCTGTGTACCGCAGGTCCAGCTGATCCCCTTGTTGTTGGAGCCCTGGCCGACCCCAACCGGGTTATCTATGCCAGTGTAGACGCGAGAGGGACAATTTAACTGTAAAGATACAAGCGGAAAACCCAGGATCTTTGACATGCACCACTTGACATGAGCAAGAGACACCACAGGGCCCTTCTCATCCGTAAAAGGCCAGTGGGTCGCTGCGGACAGGATTGAATAAGGACCTCCCGGACAAACAAACTAATCATATTTATCGCAACAAATAAAGATGAGATCTTTTTTTTTTTGATAACTTAACACTGTACCAAATGTTTCACATTAAATTGTTTGGTTAACCCTGCAGACAGTGTTAATAAAAATCGATTCGTCTTTACAGATCATATTATAGAGTCAGCATTGTATATTTATAAGGCAAAAAGTGATCTAATTACTTATGATAAAGATTGGTTTGATTGTAAAAAGAGGACTTAGGCTATGCCAGAAAAGAATCAAACCACAATCAATTGGTCACTGTGAACTTTCGGTAGTTTTAAATGCTTACACAAACATCCCACTACCAAACGGCCAACCGCGCCGAAATTCAAACATGAACTCCTAGCATGTAGTCGTTATTGTGTGCGCGGCGTATCTTGAGTCCTGCAATATTTTATGAGCGGCGATGTCTTCCTAGAGGAGGCGGCTTTAATCGACGGCCGCCATTGTTTTTGTAACCATCTTGGATATCAGCAAGGCAGTCTACTACTAAAAACGTACAATCGATTATCTGTGTTCCTTCTGCAGCGAACTCAAGATAGGCCGCGGACACTATAGTTTAGTACGTGTTCATACACTTTTTTGCCTGATGAAGGTAGTGGAATGTTTATGTAAGCATTTAATACTACTATACCGAAAATTCGCAAGACCAATTAATTGATTGTGGTTTGATTCTTTTCGCGATTTCTTTAGCCGGAGTAAAATGAGCCCGTCGGCTTTCAAAAAAACTTGGTGTGATTGCAATAAGAATTCAAATGTTAAAGATTTTAGTTTACCAAAGGTCATAATACTTTTTAAATTTCTATTTAGACAAAATTCCTATTCAAATAAAACATATATGAGCATGGTGGCCACTAGACGCTTGTGTTTGTTACAACTAAGGTAGTTTGGCAGGTTTCAGGCGTCTGAGGAAAAATTACAAACAAAAACGTTTAGTGCCCTTAAAAAAGGGTTACATGATTGAAGTTTCACTTTACACGGATTAAAATAGATGATTTTAATTTAAATAATCAAACGCACAATTCAGAAAAATGCATCTGTTTAAGCGCTGTTGTGCTTTACGAATGAAAAATATTCTTAAAGCACAACAGCACTTAACCAAATGCAATTTTCTGATGCAAAACAGATGCAAAAAAAACTATACATTTGCTTATTTCAATTAAAAATCAACAATTTTTATCCGCGTACATTTTAACAAGTAAAGTGAAACTTCAATCATATATATGACCCCTTTCTTTACGGCACACTTGACGTTTTCTTTGTAATCCATGTACTTTTTTAATGGCATGCACATGGAGGAATAATGGGCATGCAGTAACGTGGATTAAAAACTGAAAAAAAACTGAAATTAATGTTACTTTAAATTCACACCAAGTATCTACTATAGTATAAATACCGTAACCGAGAGAGGAGCGTCATCATCAGCTCAGTAATAATTAAATTTCATCGTTAAAATTAAAAGTAAAGTAACTTTTTTTTTTCATTATTCGTGCACGTGTCATGTCTTCAATATAATGATAATTATAATTATCATTATATTGAAGACATGACATTTTTTTTTTTTTTTTTTTACGGGGGGGGGGGATTTGTGAATATCAACATCTCTGACTGAATCCCTGTTTTGTCCAGGCATGGGTTGGGGGAACCTTCCCCCCAACGCCCATCCCAACCGACTAGATCAGGGCAGTAGCACACCGGGAAGGGGAGGGAAGGGGATTTGGGGAAGCCTATGGGGGTAGAAAAGGCTTCTTAAGTTATGTTTCAATCGAACTTGTGATGTTTGCTTGTATTTTCCAGGCTCCGTAGGCATCAAAACACTATGGAGAGAGCCTTGCAGATATCCAATTACTTCCCGTTGATGTGCGAGCGCGTGCTGACGACAATGCGGGAAGGAAATTTCGCTTCTGGCTAGAATACGGGATTCCATTGCGGGTAAGCAAACAGGTGGAAACGTGAAATGCCGAACCAATCTGCCTGCAGAAATGGAACGCTCCCAACCATCGTACAGTCATGATGAAAATGATGATGATGATGATGCAAATTTGTGTGAGTGCGTCACAACAGTGTTCCGCTGGTTGCAGTTTTCTTTTAATAGACTTGCACCACTTTTTTTTTTGTATTTTTGTGTTTGCGTTTTGTATTTTTTTCCCCTCCTTTTGGTTTCATTTTGCGGCTGAATGTTAAAATGTATCCTTTTCATGCAAATTACTTGTCAGTTTGATTACGGGAAAGTGAACTGTTAACATTGGCGCACTCCTCCCTCAGCCCCTCCCCCTCCCGCGTTTTCCCTCACCCGCCTTCCTAGATCCTTTAGCTGAATTCTTGCACCCTATTTTGAATTCAAATTTGTTTTGCCGCGGGGGGGCGCCGCCCCCCTCACAAAAATTCCTGGTTACGTCTTCCCTGGTTACGTCTAGTTGATGTACGGTATGCCCGCAATCAGTGCCTCAAATGTGGAGTTGGGCAGAAAGGTTGCATGACACCCGGGCTGGGAGCGACGTGACGTGAGGCTGAATGCCCAAAAGGGATAGAATAAAGAAGGGCCAAAAAAAATACAAGATAAATTTTGTTTTCCAAAAAATTTACTAAAAATGTATTCTGTCTTCGGACCTTCGGTCTCACAGCGTATTTCTCGACGGTTCTCTTTCATTCGAAGGTACTCTTTCGTTCGAAAATTCTCTTTCGTTTTAAGCCCTTCCCTCAAGACCTTCAGGTAACGACGGAAAGATACTAAAGCGCCCGAAAGAAGCTTCCTCACGGAAGACTTCTCCACCGGCCAGCCCATCGCCTGCCGACCTTGATGTTGTCGTCGGCCCGTCGTCTCGTCTTTCGTCTGGACCTTCAGCCGCACAGCATATTTCTCGACGATTCTCTCTCATTTGAAGCCCTTCTGTCAAGAGCTTCAGGCAATGATGGAAAGATACAAAGATGCCCCAAAAGAAGCTTCCTCCTGGAAGACCTCTCCACCGGCTAGCCCATCGCCTTCTGATCCTGCTGTTGTTGTCGCTCAGTCGTCTCCTTTATCATCCGGGCATTCGACCACACAGCATATTCTCACCGACGGTGATCAACCGAACAATCATCTCTCCCGGGATCTCCGCGTGGCATCTACCACTCGCCACTACCGATTCCTGGCTCACTGTGCCTTTCGTCTGTCCTCCATATCAACGGTTGCACATCGACCACGTTGCCTGCGCCCATCGTCTGCTCCCACGACACGACTTTCATAGGCAACGAAAGACTTTGAATTCAGTCAATGACTCATTGCAACGCCATCAAACACAAGCTACACCTTCCTACGGCCTCAACCGATATCACGGCCACGTGCGATCTCTCTTTCGTCCTTCTCTTTTTGCATCAAATCAAGTCAACAAAAGACAAGCAGTCCCTGATGCGCCCTTTGTCGTTACCAAGCCGTCTTTGGAACCACTCTTTCGTCCTTTCACGAAAGACTCACTTCACTGTCATCAACATTCAAGCAAGACCTCATGCTGCCTCTCCCAGTCATCAGTGCCATCTTGGTTCTCTCTTCTAGTCAGGTTGCCAGTACATGGTTTTTTTAATCAGAACCTTGCAGTGAGGTATAACAACATTTTTTTTTGCAGGAAGTTGGCCTTCTACATGCCCCTAGTCAGAATGTGGATGATGCCAACCTGTCATCTTTTGGAATTTTTTTAAATGAAGGTCAAAATCGGTGACCAGAAGTCAGTTTTTTCTGCTGTAACTTCTTAACCGTTGTTCATATCAAAAACAAAATAAAATTTTCTTCAGGAAAAGTCCAATTCAATTTTGACGTAAAGTTAACCCTTATGCCCCAAATTAATCATTTTATGCCAAATTGCCGGAAAATAGTACATTTAGTGTTACAGTATATAGCATTCCTGACTATGCACCTTTGCTGTTACGTCTCTAACTGCCCTAAATTGGCATACTTAGGCTTTCTGAAAGGTAGTGATGAATTCTTTCCAGCAATAATAATCACAATTGTCTATCTTAAATAGAGACCGTCCTATGTCCATTGAAAGGTGTTGTCATAATGACGTAGCTACAAAAGAATATGGTGATTTTCGATTTCAAAGTCTTCTTAGGAGCTATCTAATTGCCTTAGAGGCTCTACTAAAAGGTGGTGATGTATTCTTTCCAGCAATGCAAGGTGTGGCAAATTTTTTTTTCTGCACATAATTAATGTTAGACATGTCCACAGTTGCATTTAAAGAGTGCTACCATGTATGTTAGGATGGTTACCACATCTAAGAAATACCACAGCTGTTTGTTTACAGGTGTATCATTTATTTAGCCTGTCAAAAATACCTATTAAATTTTGGTGTGTTAAATTAACGAAAAGTGTTACAAATAGTATTATACAATACAAATTTCCAGGCTATACACTACTGCTGTTTGCTCTTTAATAATCCAAAAATGTCACTGCTGGGCCATTACGGCAACAACTTTTAATGGGCGTATGACGATCCCTATTTAAGATACACAGTTGTGATACACAGTGATAGAAAGAATACATCACAACCTTTGAGAAGAGCCTAAGTATGTCTTTCTAGGGTAATTAGCTAGCTAATAGGAGCACTCTGAAATCGAAAATCACCATTCTCTTTCGTCGCTATGGACTTTAATAACACCTTTCAATGGGCGTAGGACGTCCTTATTTAAGACACACAACTGTGATTAGCATTACTGGAAAGAATACATCCCCACCTTTCAGAAGAGCCCAAGTATGTCCTGCTAGGGTAATTAGATAGCTCATAGAAGCACTTTAAAATCGAAAATCAGCATATTATTTTGCCGCTACGCCATTACAACAACCCCTTTCAATGGGCGTAGGACGGTCCTATTTAAGACAAACAACTGCGATTATCATTGCTGGAAAGAATACATCATCACCTTTTAGAATAGCCTAATTATGTCCTTCTAGGGTTATTAGATAGCTCATAGCACTTCGAAATTGAAAACAACCAGGCTCTTTTGCCGCTACACAATTACGGCAGCAACTTTCAATGGGCGTAGGACGTTCCCTATTTAAGATACGTAATTGTGATAAGCATTGATGGCAAGAATACACCACCACCTTTTAGAAGAGCCTAACTATGTCCTAGGTTTATTAGATAGCTCATAAGAGCACCTTGAAATAAAAAATTATCATTCTCTTTCGCCGCTACGGTATTACAACACCTTTCATTGGGCGTAGGATGGATGGTCCCTATTTAAGATACGCAACTGTGGTTAGCATTGATGAACAGAATACATCACCACCTTTTAGAAGAGCCTAAGTATGTCCTTCTACGGTTACTAGATAGCTCATAGGAGCACTTCGAAATCGAAAACAACCATACTCTTTCGCCGATACACAATTACAACAGCAACTTTCAATGGGCGTAGGACGGTCCCTATTTAAGAAACTTAATTGTGATAAGCAATGATGGAAAGAATACATCACCACCTTTTAGAAGAGCCTTAGTATGTCCTTCTAGGGTTATTAGATAGCTCATGGGGGGAGGGCACTTCGAAATCGAAAAGAACCATATTCTTTCGCGCTATACAATTACGACAGCAACTTTCAATGGATGTAGGACGGTCCCTACTTAAGATACATAATTGTGATAAGCATTGATGGCAAGAATACATCACCACCTTTTAGAAGGGCTTAAGTATGTCCTTCTAGATTTATTAGATAGCTCACAGGAGCACTTTGAAATAAAAAAAATCACCATTCTCTTTTGCCGCTACAGTATTACACCATCTTTTAATGGGTCAGACGGTCGCTATTTACGATACATAACTGTGATTAACATTTCTGGAAAGAATACATACCCACCTTTTAGAATGACCAAGTATGTCTATCTAGGGTAATTAGATAGCTCATAGGAGCATTTTAAGTTCTAAAATCAGCATATTCCCTCGCCGCTATGCTATTACAATAACTCCTTTAAACGGGCATAAGACAGTCCATATTTAATACACACAATTGTGATTAGCATTGATGGAAAGAATACTTCACCACCTTTCAGATAAGCCTAACTATGTCCATCTAGGGTGATTAAAGAGGTAAAAGCAAAGGTGCATAGTCAGGAATGCTACGCACTGTGATACTAAACGTACTATTTTCCATCAATTTGGCATACAATGACAAATTTGGGTCATCGGTTAAATTTACGTCAAAATTGGGAACGACTTTCCCTGAAGGAAATTAAATTTTTTTTTAGGCTTGTATTCTGTGTTTTTTGATCTGATCAACGGTTAAGAAGTTAAAACAAAAAAAACTGTCTTTTGGCCACCGATTTTGTCCTTTGACCTTCATTAAACAAAAATCCACAAAGATCCAGGGGCGGCATCATTCACACTCCTGGTCAAAGCCTTTCCTGGTCATCAACTCTCCAGTCCTTTGCTATCCTGAAATCGCCCTGTCATCCTCAAACAGCACGGAGATTTGGAAGCTCCTGTCAGTCCAAACCAATCACGATTCGCCCTCCAGTATTCACCACCCCAGGGCGAACGTATTTCAGAATGGCAACAACAAGCAGCAAATGCATAACCCGATCTTACAGTTCACCTTCATTTCTGACAGCTCGACTCAAGTCTTTCGCCAACTTCCAGGGTGTACTGGTCGACACTGCCCTTCGTGTACGAGCACGGTCACATCAATGTCACAAATGTGACAATAATGACCACCACCTCATGCATGTCCACGGTTCTTCAACATATGAATGAAGAACCGTGAAGGTCTGTTGTTTATCAACCTGACCATTCACTCACCTGTCAGCGACACTGCAAACCCGAGACTAAGCTTTGTCTACCACTGCATTGGCTCATCGACAAATCTGCTACTGACAGATTTTGCTGGTTCCTGACATTCTGTGACGCAATTCTTATCCTGAACCAGCCTTGGTCTGTTGAAGCATTTGTGTCAACCCAACTCGCCCCTCTTTCAAGACTACCTCCCGTTTCCCGGGAAGGCTGCTTTGCCACCCTACAGAATCACGTACATCCGCACATTCTGACTGACCATCGCCGACACCGGTCGACGCCTTCCGCAGCCGCTGAAACACAATGCTTATCTTGGGTTTAGCTTGATCTGTTCCAGTATTGAGGGACCTCAGAATCATCATGTTGGAAGCCACTCCCGAGATGCAGCGCTTCCCAGATCAGGCTTGGTCTGTCGCTGCACTTGCACACTGTTGAAATTGTCACGAATCAGCATTTTCAGCATCTTGGAGGCAGGGTCGTAGCCAGGAATCTTTCTAAACGCCCTCACTAGAATTTAAATTAAGACAGCTCCCCCACCAACCAAAAAAAAAAAAACAACATTCCCCATGATTAAAAAAAAATACTCTCACCACTTGGTTGCCAAGTTTTTTCAAAACACTTTTTTCGTCAGGCACTGTTTGTAACCATGCCTGAAAGAGATAATAGTTAAGGTCTCTGTGCTTACAAATGTGAGGCCAAGAATGGTGCTTCGTGGTATTTTGAATTTTATTAAGAAAACTAACGCATATGTGTTTCTTTAACATATCTAGTTTTATTTGTTTATTGCTTTTATGTATCAATTGATAAACTGATATTTTTGTTGTTTTATTATTCCTTTACATCAGTTATCTCTCCTGCGAGGACGTGTCGTGTAAGGCGAGGCAGGAGCGGGAATGTGCGGGTTGGTGATAAGGAACGGTTCGCCAGAGTTAAAAGCCGTACAGTTTGAAGATGCGAAACGAAAGAGGGAGGGCCCGAACTTGCTGTGGGCGGCAGTCGATGGGACGGGAAGAAGACGGCCACTGAAGGAGGGGCACAAGTACGAAAGGCTGGGAGGAGACGATAATTCGGGACAAGTTGAGCCGAAATAAAGATCGTGGTGACAGGATAAGAAGGTCGCACGTGGGTGTCGCCAGCTGGCTGGGGCTTGTGGGTGGAGGGTTGACTGGTGAAGGGGAAGACTGCATCGGAGTTCCCCGGAGTTCCTGGTGGAACTTGCCTTTTTACGCCAGAATCTTCAAGCCGATGTAGGTGGTTGAAGAAACCGTAAAGAGGTTGAGGTGAGTTGTTCATGCTTGAAAATTTGCTGGCTTGATGGTAGTGGCTGCTTTCGTGGAGGCGGATGCCGCCGAATTGAGGAGAGTAGACAAGCACGGAAAATTTTGTTTTCAGAGAAGCCAAGGCGGTGAGCACAGAAGCGTGGGTGCTCATGTGTCAAGCGCAGCACTAGATGATTGAGTTCTGTCCGACGAAAGGGAACGATGAGAACGGAAGGAAGCAATGGACAGAAGTTGGTTGTAAAAACGTATACAGCGTGGTGCCAACAAGTTTTCGGTTAAGATACGTCTTTCGGGTGAGTAGGTGGCGGTCGACGACGATCCCAGAAGGATGCAGTGATGTCAGTGCCGGAAAGGTGGGTTGGCACCATTGTTGTGCTTGTTTTTGTATCCTTCCATTTGGTCTTCCATGACGAGACGGAAGGGAACGCAAGGCGGCCTTGGGAGAGAGATGGAGCCGTACGGAGAACCAGCTCCAGACAGGTTCGGGCTGATGTGAAAGATAAACTTTGTTCTTGAATTTTTTCCCTTTACTTTTCCTTCTTATGTGCTCGAGATGGAATCTCTATGAAGTCTGTCGCGGGACGAGAAGGGAAGTCTGGGGATGCCATGACCACGAGAGAGCCATAGATGGTTATGTGTGTTTCCGTCGGCTTGCATGTCGTCTATCGTGAGGAATGAAAGTAATAATTTGACGTGAAGAAATTGAGGCAGATGCTGGAGGGTCCAGTTTTCGGACAGAGAGCAGTGGCTGTGTCGATAGCAGGACAGTGGGGATTGGAGGAAAGAGACTGATCTTTCGGTGGGGCGGTTCTGAAGGCGGACTTCGGTAGCGGCGTGAGGAACGGGAAAGAGGGTCTTTCGAGGATCCAGACTTGATGAGAGACGTTGAAGAATGATCAGACGTCTTTTTGACGAGCCATTGCTTTCGAGGCACCGAATGATTACTTGAATGACTGCTGCACTTGATAGGAGAAGCGGTGAATCCGAAAGGGACAAGGCAGAAGATGATCCCGAAAGAGAAGCAGGTGGAGTGGGCGACAGGTCGATGACATCATCAGGATCTGGGGCGGAAAGCTTGCTGGAGACTGGATCGTCTTCATGGCAAAGTCCTCGATCTTGCCATGGGTCTTGAGCTTTCGGAGATCGAAGAGGGAAAAACGAAATGACGCAAACACGATGAGCTGTAGAGGGGAAAGGATGGCATTCCGTTGTATCCGGAACTCTTTATTGGAGGGGTGCGCATGCGCACTTGGGTTGCCAAGCTGTTCATCTCTTCACATCTAAAAAACCTCTAACAAAAGGGTAGCATTCAGGAAGAATGCAAAAATCACAGGCAATATATATTATCTGACGGTAACTAGAAACTAGGTGTAGGGTTACCGTACATTCATTTTCTTTACTTCGCGAAATACTGTACCTGCACAACTTTGAGTTCCCTACTAAGTTCAGTTGACACAATCTCGCGTTGTTTCAAATTAAAAGCATGAAGACCGGATTAACGTTCGTAAAATATTGTGCCTGCACAACTTTGAGGCATTGCAGAGTTCAAGTTGACACGTCGTCGCATTGTTTCAAATTAAAAGCATGAAGAGCGCATTAACGGCTTTAGTAAAGCTTTAGTTAATTGTCACTTTACCAAGATTCAAGGCTGTCCCCTTACCTACTAAACTCCCACATTTATATTCACCTTCTCCCCATACGCCAATTAAAATTTTTAAAGTCGATTCAAAATGATGCACTTTATAAGACAAGCATGCACTCCTCCAATTAAGTATGCATTTGATTTGTTGAAAGCATCATAGGTTAACACCATCCTTTGAAAAAAATTCAACCAATTTCAGCTCATGTGGAGCGATGTAGGATTTCTGGTAGAAGGTAATCTAAAAACTTTGAGATGAATGCAAGTACTTTTACGTTATGAAGTTCCGAATTCAAATTACATGAAATAAAAGCTTATGCCGAAAATAAAAGCCATGTGCATGAGCCTTCCAAAGACTGCTGACCTGTTCAGGTTGGTGTGGTCCAACAAAATAAATGCGGCCCTGACAACTTAAAGACTTACTGCAGAGAAAAGCTACGTCAAAACTTTAATGGGCAACACTCAAGAACATGCCAGCTGCTGGTTCTGGGACAAAGCCCTTGGCAATGAAAAGGTGACCTGGGATAGACCGTCGACTGTGTTGACAAAGGTGGTCATCACAGAAAAAATGCGACTAAAACGTCATAAAGCGCCCGCTCTTAGATTTGCCACTAACCCCAACCCTGAGAGCGGACCTGTAACTGAGGGAAACCAACCTAGCTCGGGAAGTGATGTTTGGTCTTGGCTTCAGTAATGTTGGGTTGTACTGGACATTTATCTGATGGTGTCGATACCAAGTTTAGTACCCCGGTACTCTCTGGTACTTAGGAGGCGGTATCTGGTATTATAGTGCTGCGGTGCCAAAACCAAGAACAAATTTTAATTGAAAATGTGTTTTGTTGCTACAGTTTTAATGAAAAAAAAAATTATTGATTCCCCCACCTTCTGATTAAGCTTAATGCATGTTTCACGACATATTTGATAAAAAAAAAAAAGAACCATCTCCTAAAATTTGTAGTTAACAAGCTATCTAATGCCATTATAATTATTGCATTTAGAATTCCAATTTTACCATTGTTGATCTTTAAGTAATTGCTGGACTGCTTTGACCCTTAGAAAACGAGGACTAAACGACAATATTGTTATAATTTTAAGCCTTTTTTTATATTAAAACAATACCGGTATTTTAACAATGTACGGTATTTGGTACTGTAGCTTTTTGATGCACACCCAGATTAGCCATGCACCAGACGGAAAGAGGGTCAATTTTGCTAGGTAATCCTAGGTTCTTTTACATGCCACAATCGACATGAGCACGAGACATCACAGGGCCATTCTCTGTCCAAAAATGCCAGGTGTGGCTGAGGCCGGACTCGAACCTGGGACCTCTGGCACAGGAGACTGTCATGCTAACCATCAGGCTACCTTGCTCCATATTTGGTACTATGGTACACCATGAAAACCGGTTTACTACCCAACACTAGGCTTCAGATACTGTTGCAGCCAATTACTGCTTGTGGAGTTTCCTCGGGCTCATCTAGCCCTCTCACAGACAAAGACGGGCACTTTACAATGTCTATGCATGTCTCGTTAATGGAGTAAAAAAGCACGGTAACAGATTATTAAAGTAAAAACCAAGCAGTGCTACAAGATAAAAACACGACAACATTTCGAAAATTTTCAATTTTCGTCATCAGGTATGCATAAAATTAAAGCATGGCAATTGCCACTAAGTCATCCTATGTAAAAGCATCATCACAATAAAAATATAAAATAAACTAAAAGGGTACAATACCATCAGTTTAAAAGGATAAAAACCACCAATTTTCCCTCTCAGAAGAGAGAGAAATGGTGGCCGAAATGCACCACCATGGTTTTGATCCATTCGTTGGCGCTATGAGGGTTGCACAGTGTGCCTGGAAAAAGTGTCGAGCTTAAGTGTTTTAATTACAGGAAAATATTCTTTTAGATATTTATTATCTGGCATATAAGTGGTTATAAACAGGTGGTTTATGCGTATGGATGACAAGCGTTTCAAGATTAATACGTGCTCTAGTCTGTTTTTCTTGAAACAAGATTTGAACCTTGTCCTACGCGGGGGTGTGGCCAGTTGCGTGTCTGTCAGATGACTTGCCTGTTGCTACGCAGTGTTGTACTAATGAATTTAATTCGACTTTTAATTTGAAGTTTGATTTGTGGGATCCCTTGCGTTCTTGAAGTTTTTGAAGGGATTGTCCTACATATGTAGCAGTACAGGTTGGTTCCGTACAGGGGATTCTATAAACAGTATTGCGTGTGGAAAGCATGTCAGCTGGCCAGCTGCTTAATATTTTTGTGGCTGTTTGAAACAAGTCGGATGTTGTTGATGCTAAGTTTTTTCTTAAGGACTTCAGAGATGCCTTTGA
The DNA here is from genome assembly GCA_023313725.1 of Lithobius niger. Taxonomy (NCBI): domain Eukaryota; kingdom Metazoa; phylum Arthropoda; class Chilopoda; order Lithobiomorpha; family Lithobiidae; genus Lithobius; species Lithobius niger. Next base: position 4,937 of record JAHWFP010167931.1, on the reverse strand, counting down.
AGTAAGGCAGAGCAATGAAATTTGTAGGGGGGGGAAGGGGGAGGGGAGATGTTTTGGGGGTCAATGCCCTTCAAAAACTTAAAGAACGCATGGCATCCCACAAATCAAACTTCAAAATTAAAAGTCTAATCAAATTCATTAGTACAACACTGCCTAGCAACAGGCAAGTCGCCTGACAAACACACAACTGGTCACACCCCCGCCTTGGACAAGATTCAAATCTTGTTCCAAGAAAAACAAACTAGAGTATGTATTAATCTTGAAACGCTTGTCATCCACACGCATAAACCACCTGTTCATAACCACTTATGTGCCAGATAATAAATATTTAAAAGAATATTTTCCTGTAATTAAAACACTTAAGCTCGACACTTTTTCCCGGCACACTGTGCAACCCCCATAGCACCAACGAATGGATCAAACCTGAAACATGTGACCCGATTTGCATACTCCTTGCCATTCGACTTGACTTCCCCAAGACGAAGGTTGGGTGGTGCATTTCGGCCGCCATTTCTGAGAGGGGAAATTGGTGGTTTTTATCCTTTTAAATTGATGGTATTGCACCCTTTTATTTATATTTTTATTGTGATGATGCTTTTACATAGGATGACTTAGTGGCATTTGCCATGCTTTAATTTTATGCGCACCTGATGACGAAAATTGAAAATTTTCGAAACGTTGTTGTTTTTATCTTGCAGCACTGCTTGGTTTTTACTTTAATAATGTCTCGTTAATGGCACTCTACACCCTTGTATGTAGTAACATTAAGTTAAGGGAACTGAAAGCTGCTAGTGCTAACTTTAGTTACATGTAGTGCTTGCTTAGCCTTGATAAAGTCAGCTCACTAATTTTCAAGAGAGCTGTTTAAGAAAAACACTAAGACACAAGTTTGTTTCGTACAAGAAAATAATTCCCTTTTTATTATCATTACACCGAACAAAACCAGACGTGATCAGCAGAACGACTTCCATCAATTCAACATACCTCACTAATTCTGCATTCAACGCAGAAACTGAATTAACCACTTGCCTATTATATATCTTGTGTGTGGATCGCTAACTCTTGGTGCATTGTTTTATCACCCACAAAAGAAAATCCATAACTTATAAACAGGGCACAATGTGGAAGTGGGTGGAGATCTAACTGGTGATTTCACATGAATAAAATTGTAGCAATCCATTATGCAAGATATACTGGGCACACCCAACGCTTTTTATATACAATCAAAACAATTATACCAATGTGATTATTATTACTATAATAATGTAGCAGTAATTACATTTTTTTTTGCATCAAAACTTGGTAATCGTAGTTATTAGAAACTTTTACTACGAAGGCTGTAGCAAGGAACGGCATACAAGACAGTAGCAAGATACATTCATATTATCGTAAACTTTTACTATTCTTTGTAGTAAACAACTTCTTTCCAACAGTGCAGTGATCCAACAAATGATGTTAAATTTTACTTACAAAATTTTGCTATGTAAAACACGACAACACAAGATAATGAAGTTTAAAAGTCCAAGCATATAATGAAAAAAATCAACAGACTTGTGTAGAAAAAACTGGAATTAACAAATGCTTTAATTAAATAAGTGCTCCCCTAATTAAAACTTCAAGCTAGACTACCCTACTTAAAAAAGTAATGGGAAGCATAAAATTTGATTAGCGTGTTTCTTTTCCTCCATCATGGAATTATTAACTGTAGAATAGTGTCAAAACTACAAATGACACTTATGGAATAGTTTTCTCCCATTAACAAGCAAACGTTAAAAAAACCGTAATTGTGACAATGAAAGTTTTTTTTTTAATTGGCCAATTTATTGAATCCAAGTTTACCTTAAAGTTCACAGTGTAATGATTACTACGTGATAAAGTTGTGGGCGTAATTCACATACCCTCAGAATATTCTAAAAACTCCTTTAGATTGTAAATAAAATGGCTGCTGCACTAATGAAGCAGCAGCTACCTCATGTGGGATGGCATCATTATGTGTAGGCCATTCACATTTACTTGACCGTCTCTTCACAAGAAATTTTACTTGTAGTTGATCATGGTCCATATTTAAAAAAAAAAAGCGGCAGTAAGCCTAACCCAACAAATGCAAATGTTAAGATTGTATGGAACGAATACAGCATTTTGTTTAAGGGTGCCTTCACACATCGCTACTCAGTTGGACTTCTGTGAACGCCCCTACCCCTTAGAAGCGCCACCAAGGTGTAGAGGCCTGGGGACAGGCTCCTTCTGGTACCTGTTAACTGGATAAGGACAGCTTGTAAAGATCTGTGGTATAGAAGCAATGGGAACTTCCATACAGCTTCCGGATATCACACTGCCTACCTCTGCCAGGAAAAGACTATACTATCCCTATTAGTACATCGGAGAATCCGGCAAGCTTGTTGGGACCTAACTGCACAGAATAATGCCTTAAGAGTAGATCGCAAGCAAGCTGCAGCTTTGGTTCCCAGCATTACATAGGCCATATTTGCTTAAATGACGTGTGCTGAACTTGGTCTTAGCGGTTTGGTTACATTGAGCACTGTAGTTTTATTCTGTTGACATTTCCAGGGAAATCAAATTGGTTTTTCAGAGACGGAATACTAAATCAAGTGTTTGTAAATGAAAGCTTTAATTTTAACTTGGTAGATTTTACTTAGTTTATCCTGTAGCGTTTGCTGCGGACAACATTCGCGGACCATGTTATACTGTTTAGTAAAAGATTAATTCTAGCTTCCTCAATTGCGAAGGCGTAAACAAGTGGGAACTTAGTCTACCAAAGCTGTGATTGTAGCGTAATGTACTGAATTTTCCAATTAGTGTTTGATAACGACAACTCCTCGCATCTATGTAACTGGAAACTATTAAATTCACACTAACGTATACAATGCATCAATGCTTGAATCCGTTGCTTTTTCTTCTTACCAACAAAATTGCTTTTGTGTACTTTTCTGCTTACCACATTGATAATGAGGCAGGCAAGCACACGTTGTTTACCATTTGAAAAATAAATTGTGGTTGTTAAACTGCTGAAATTCTGGTAAGATGGAGGGATTTGTTTGTCATTTCGCAAAATCATGTAACCAACACGAGTGTTTATACTTAATGCTTTAATAATTAACTATTCACAGGTAGTTATTAAGCCAACAACAAACACACTCATAATCTTGCTAGCGAGCCTTTACATTTGACGATTGGAACTCCGAACGTGACCAAAATTTCATCTACATCCTCAACACTCGTGCGGCTTGACCTGTGGCAAAAAAAATGGCAATGACACGAAATAACTTTTAACACTTTCCAGACTAAAGATTGCAGGAAGAGGTACCGTTTCATTTGTGCCCGTTCGTTTCGCTATTTTATTTAGTGATAAAATTACAAAATTATATAGGCTTCTAACAATGTAAAAACGTTTGCACTTATTCGAATGCGTTTATTGATTGAACATTCAGGCCTCGTGTTAGCCTGCAAAACGTAAAATTCAAGGACTTGTCACACATACTACAAACAAGTAACAAGACAATTTAATAAAAACGTTAGAAATACTTTTGTTGTGAAGTATTTCTACATCTCAGTTTAATTGTCCACGACATTTCCAAAGAGCAGCACGAACCCTGCTGAATTTGTACTCACGTCAAATTTATTTCCCCTGCTTGTCATAAGTAGAGAGTGGTTATTATAAGATTATTATGTATGGTTAGTGATCAGCAGCTTTTTAAATGCTGCCTATGAACGTTTCCTTTGGCCGTGTCAGTATGGCCCAGTGGTAGAACAGCCTTCGGTTTCAAAGGCTGTGGGTTCGATTCCCCCACTCAGGCAGTCTGACGCCTAAGTCCAAAAGGCAACGTAAATAGGTTTGCATCTGTATTTATTTAATTTAAGGAATAATGTTGACCATTCAGACTAACATGTTAAAAGGATGTGTCCACTGTTGCAGCTCTTAAATAAAGTAAACTCGGACTCAACAAGATTGGCCAGCTAACAAGCCGCTGCTTTTTAACACACATAATTGAAGCATTTTGTGCTTCTTGTACTCTACAAACAAATGCTGACTCGCGGAGAACAATAACATTGCTTAAAACAATACACTTTCACAATGCACTGCATCAGTGAACAAAAACAGATAAGTGTACAGGGTAAAGAATGATCCCAGCCGCTTTCTTTCTCAGTTTTCGCCCACAACTTGCCGTTTTTGTAGTGCCTTTGCAAGATCGTTGCGCAGAGCTTGTTGCTGCTTCTGGTCTGGGATTGGCTGCACAGACCTCAATCCATTCACTATGTCTTTGGTTTTACCAAAATAGATTTCATTCAATGTGTTGCGGATTTTATTCTCCATATCCTAAACAAAAAAACAAAAAAACAGAAGGGTTGCTTAGCTTTTAACAAGAAATGCAACGAAAACCAGAACGACTTCAAAACGTGATTCGCCAAGATGGCGATCTAGAACAAACAACATCATTGAAGTGCCCACAAGCAGTGAGGTGGTGACGGGAACACCCCTGACGCGGTAAGCGGAGATGGCTGGAAACTTCCAAGGGTCTAGACATGAGGCGCATTTGTTGGAACATTTAACATCCAAAAAAGAACCTTTACTTGCTACGAGTTCAATATCCCTGGAGGACAAAAATATACGAAGAAACACAATCGAATCTCACTAAGTCAGGAATTCAACACACAATTCCGCAAATATCGACAGTACACTTCAATGATTAATTGATTTTCATCAGGCAATTCCGAAGTATCTAACCATCATTTTCAAATGAACACCGATGACAAGATGACAAGACTTAATCCGGGTAACCTTAGCTAATTCAGAATCGCCTAAAGAAGACAGTTGAAGTGGACTGTCAAAAATATGCGGAATTGTGTGTTGAATTCTGGACGTAATGAGATCGAGTGTGTTTCTTCGTATATTTTTTCCTCCGGGGAATTTTAATTCA
>JAHWFP010167930.1:29643-43638 GCA_023313725.1 Lithobius niger | reverse complement strand
AGAAATGGTACAGATTAACAAATGGCCTAATTAAGAAATGGTACAGAGCATCCTAATTAAAGGTGCCAGTTTACCGAATGACAGGTTGCAGCATCTAGCGCCATCTACCATTATTTAGTTCTGTGTTTGATTTCAACAAGCAAAGGAATGCGCAAAGAAATTTTTCTACACACAGATCAATCCGCGTGTCTCCTCCCCCCCCCCCCCCAGCCCAACACCCAAATTATCACCCTCTACTGTTTTGTGAGTTGGGGGTGGCCATTTTATCCGTTAAGACCAGAGGGCAAAGATGCTGCCAGTCTGCTCGTGATTTTTGTTTATTTATTTATTTAAATAAGAGAAACTTGTTTGGGTTACTCCTAAGTAGAAAATGCACTTCAATTAAAATATTTTTTACAATAAGGAACAAATGAATGTCTTATAAACTGAAATGAAATTTTAAAGCACAAGATCGACAAGATAATGAACATATGAAGATGAATCCTCCATCAAACGTGTTATAATAAAGCACTATGGCTTCAGAGATGTGTGATAAGAAAGTACTAAGTTTTAAGCAACATACAAATCGGCATCAAAAGCGTAAAATAATACCTATTTATTAATAAACCATTCTCCGATTTTTCGCTTAATTTGGCCAAAACTAGTCAAAGTAGTAGGTTCGGCAGGTAGGTGGTTAAAAGTTGTTGGTATAGAAAAACTTCGATGTGTTGTTCCACAACTATTTTTTTACCAAAGGAATTTCGTATCTAATGGTTTCATCTTTCAGATACCATTTTTTAAAAATATCCACTATTTATGGTCTTATTAAAGTAATTGTTTAAAATAATTGTATAGTTTCTTAGCTTTATTACATCAAGTATGTTGTAATCTTTATACAGGTCTGCTGCCGAGGTATCAGAATTCACTCTTGAACAGAACCTTACGTTTATTTTGTGTTCTTTGAAGTCTGTCTATTAGGTACCCAGGAGGAAATCCATAAAACTCAACTCCATACCTAATAAGACTGGTAATCAGAGCGTCAAAAACAATTTTCTCATTTTTTTTTCATTTAACATATACCTTAACCTGTAAAACAAGGGCAGAAATGGTCTTAATTTTTTTTATCAACGAATTTATATGCGTTTTATCTTTCCAAGATTGGTCAATATTTAAAACCTGGGTATTTTGCTTCTTTTACGATTTTAAAGCTAACACTAGTTGTTGACCACCTTTTTAACCCTTTAACCAAAGAGAATTTTTAACAACATACTGATCAGCGCTTTAAGAAATAATCAAGGGCATATATATATATATATATTTTTTTTTTTCATTAACGAATTTATATGCGTTTTAAATTTCCAAGATTGGTTAATAATTTAAACCTGGATATTTTGCATTTTTTTACAATTTTAAAGCTAACGCAAGTTGTTGAACACCTTTTTAATCCTTTTAAAAACAAAGAGAATTTTTAACAACGTACTGTTAAATTAGTTTAAGGTCAAGTATAAGTAGTAAAGAGAATAAGGAACGGGAAATATTAGGTTGTGAGTAATTTACGTTGCTTTACGACGCAACAACACTTCCGGAAGTAGTTAAATACACTTCAGTGACGTCACGAAGCGGCGACTGTTCGACAACACGAACCAAGCACGCGTCCATTTATTTTTAGTTCTTCCCGGAGGCGACTTCATGTCTACCTACGCTAGACTTTATTGGTTATATTTACGAGATTGCCATGCCATAACGGGCAAGCAGTGGCGGCAGAGGTGCACTCCACCACGCCAAGCCACCACCGTCGGTCAAAAAGGAAATGCTATAGCGTGCACCACCGCACGTCCGGTTGCTTCCACGGCGCGCCGCAGCTGCCGCCACCGATAATACTTCTCCTACTGTTTTTAACAATTTCACCACAAAGTGTCGCTACGAAATTAAAAATGTAAATTATAATCAATCAGCAAATAAACAAATAATCGTCAGATACAATTGTTTTTTAATAACAATAAAAAGTCTTGCATTACAAATAGTAAGTAAATATAGTAGTAAGTAATGAAGAGAAAAATTCAGGTTTATATCGGCATTCTTTGTGGACAGAGATTGAGTTTTACAGATTGAATTACACATCCTAATAATGTTATCCTCTTTTTGCCCCATCTATACCCAATTGAAACGGGGACCATTCCCTTCGGGCGAGAGTCTAACCGGAAAATCGTCTGATGGAATTAATTGTCTAATATCTGCTTAAATAAACAATCTGGAAAATCATCGAAACGGAATATCGTATAATGCATAGGTTTATACTGGATAAACTAAATATAGCTGCGGTTTCTGATGTTGTCCACAGCCGCAGCGAGCACGGCAGCGCGAGCGAGGCGGGGACATTACACGATTTTCCATTTTTAGAATTTCGTGTTAGACGATTGTCGTTATACTGTTGTACTGTATAAGTTTTTCCAATTATGTGATTTCCAGTTGGACGATTACTCTTTCAAGACACGAACCCTGTCTGACAGTCAAAACAGTTTTTCCGGTGACTCCACAACACTCCATTGTTGATCGTTTCGTTACGATAAGTAGTGCAAAAATCAGTGCCATTTTGAGTTTCAGAACTATACATTATGCTTCTCACGAATTTGTTGAGAAACAAGTGGGGTCGCAACTGGTCTTCTGTATACTTCCGCCACTACATGGCAACTTCCGCTTCATACTTCTAGATTTTTTTTTATTAATTTTAACTCATTTTTGGACTTTGAATCATGGTGGTATCACAATACAGCCGCTGAAACTTGAGACCGGCACCAACGAAAATCTCGGGGCTCGCACCTCTATAGCGCACTGCACCAGTGATCTCTATTATTAAGAATTTGTAGGGTTGGGGAGTGCAATTTGTAACTCTAAAAAGTCTCTATTGCAACGTGTTACATTCATTCTTATTAGTTCCATACGAGTTTTCAGAGGGCGCCACGCATTCCATCTGGCAATTTTTGCTCATTTTTCAGCCTGAATCTAAAATAAACTAAATTGCAACTAAGCTAAACTGAGTAATAATCAAATACAAGCTAGTTTCGTTTAGTTTAGTTTAATTTGAGGCTGAAAACTGAGTAGAAATTCCCACATAAAACTCACGGCGCCCTCTATAAACTTAGACGAAACTAATAAAAATGAATCTAAGACGTTTGGATATAGGGGTCTCAGTCACAAATTCTCCTCCCAAGCCATATAAATGCTTGCTATTATATATAATCTAAAAGTAGTCACCATCACAATTATAATTACAAAGACGCAACGAAGTTTTAATTTATCGTGTTTTTAAAGTTTACTTGAGCGGAATTGACAAAGGCGACGGATGGACGGGAATAGTTACCGGGAAGCGCGACCACAGAATTATAGACAAAAACTTCGTATCTCATTTGGCATTGACAAAACCCCGTTTTTCATAAGTTCACCTTGACGTATGGCGATCCTTCAATGATACACCGATGCGAATAATAATAACGCGCAATAAGCGCCGCGAGACAAATGGTGTATACCAGAACAAATTGTTGGAGCATTAGGCGCCGAAGAAAATAAATCATCTTGTTTGTAACTTAGTAAGATGATTATACTTTTTTGCTTCCACTAGGTATCATTAGTACATAGAAAAGACAAAAACAAAAAAACAAAAAAAAAAGACGAAAGAAAAAATAAAACAAAAAAACTTAAAAAGGGCTTCAATAACAGGCTCTCGAGTTTCGAAATTAATCTTCGTTAGCGAAATCGATGGCTTTTAAAGCCGAATGTGACAGCCGCTGATTGTTTGAAGGCTTCGTGCTAATGATGTTTCAGACAGTGCACAATTATTTATTAATGGATCTGCAAATTATTAATGAAGAGCTGAATCCGGCGATATTGGTAGCGCGAGGTCACCGGAATGACTACTAATGTACGTAGGCTTAAAGATAAGATTAAAATGTTGCTTCTGTTGTTAAGCAAAAAACAAGTCAACACAGAATGAATTTGGCTTATAGGAAAGGATTGAATAGTCTTCGGTTTCCAGCTAGCTTAGGCGCTTTTCAATTTTCACTGAAAGAGTGCTTCGGCAGTGACAATCCATGTATTTTATGTTCAAAGCCAGTGGACGCATGCGGCTGGCAGGGTGAAGTTCCGTTTCGCCAAATCCCGTTTAACCAAAGAGAGAGCAGATTGAAACCTTTTCTCAAAAGGCAAGCCCCGTTTCGCCAAATCCCGTTTAATCAAAAAGAGAGCAGATTGAAACCTTTTCCCGAAAGGCAAGTCCCGTTTCGCCAAATCCCGTTACAGCCACATCTAATTTTACGACATTTTAGGTATACGAAATGTAATACCGTATTCCTGTGTAATGGGGATTTAAAAGGCAAACATTTAAAGAGGGACAAGCAGTGGCAGAATAAGAGGAATTGAAATGCGACTTTGAAAACGGGCAATATAGAAGGAAAGATTTTAATATTGTTTGGAATGCTTGGTCAATGTCAAGGTTCTCTTTTAAGAATAGTTAGCTATACCAGGTGTAACACGCTATTTACGAATAGCAGGGCGCACCTTGTGTGAACGCACACGGTGCACCTTGCAGTTACATAAGCTGCTTGGCGTCCTGTCAACTTCCGTCTACACCGGAACTTGGCCGAACGCCAACAGCCGGGAACGAGGCTACTCTATTGTTCAAACCAGTTAGAGCCGGCTCCAACCTGTTAGCGGTTACGCAACGTAATGCCCCAGGCGACTTCTATTGTTCTGGCCCGCGCATAAATACGAGGACCTGGACCATGGGAAGACACTTGGTGTGGGGCAGACAACTCGAAAGGTTGTCTCCCTGGACTCAGCTCAGGATAAGACCAAGCTCCTAAACTTGTGTTTTATGCCTAATATGTGTTCTCAGTGCATAGTCCCCTAGCTATGCAGTAAGGAGTAAATTGGCTTTGAGAATATTTTTGACTTCAATCGTCTACTCCCTGAGTACGTTACACAGGAGCCAATGAAACGAGCCCCTCCGGGGTTCATTTGTGCCTGGTTATACACATGATGGTTACCGTTCCCATTTTGCAGAATCAAAATATTCTTAAAAAATTTATGACAGCAGAAGTTAAAGATGCACGCCTAATTGGAAGGAATTTGTGATTAGCTGCGGTTTCAGAAGTTATATATGTCATACGTTATGCGCCAGCGAGGGGCATAATTTTAAGAAATTATTCTGCGAAAAGGGTGTTTGTATGTAAATGTTTGACCATTACACAAGAATAATGTATTAAATTTCGTGTGCCTAAAATTTCATGAACGGGATTTGGCGAAACGGGATTTGCTATTTAGGCAAAAGCTTTTAATCTGTGTTCTTTTTAGCAGATTGGCATTGGCAAAACGGGACGTGACGCTGGTAGGGCTACAGCGTTGTGACTCTTTGCCGGCAAGACGACCTGATGTTGCACCTTGCAACTTGACTATCCCGTTTTCCTGTTCGAGAAAAAAATAAATATTTGCACAACTCTTTTGTTTTTCTAATAAGTGTAAAACTTAATAAATTTCCACACTTCCTGATTCAGTCAAATGAAAATGTTGTTAAGACAGTCTGTAGCGTAAAATAAACTAACTACGAACACTTCCGGTTTCGGGGAAACGAAAAATCGAATTAACATTTGTAAGCAATTTCCTCCGCTCCTCATTCAAAATCAGTATTCACTGATTGACAGATAAGTCCAAAAGGCAACGTAAATAGGTTTGCATCCGTATTTAGTTAACCAATTTCGAGCCTATTGGCTTTCCGTCCCGTTTAAGATAAGTCTGTACTCACGAATTTTACAGAAAGGAGAAATTCTCGTATTTATATATCTACCGATTTTTCGTTTGCAACTTACAGATATTTTTTCCAAAATTCTAGACTTTTTTTGTCTGTATCAGACAGTGTCTGTTTTTACTCGAAAACCTTTGATGCTCAATATTTTTTTCGCAGCCGCAACACTTCATTTTAGCACACCAGCCCATTGTTTTTCTTTTTTTCACCAAAATTTACTTTGTGAATTGTAGCAGCAGTTTGTTACCAGGGTGCATTTTGACCGGCATAAAACTCGCTCTTGTAAAAGGGAACAGATATTTAATTTTCGTTCCAAGTTTTAGGTCTTTTTCACCTACACACTACCCAGACATTACTGAGAATGAAGTACAATAAAAAACTAAGCAGCTACAAGGGATATATAATAAAACCAGGAAAACACTAAAAAATAGTACAGCAGCCCCGGTCTAGTCCAGCGAGACAGCAATACTGAGGCCAGCAATTCAGGGCTACCTTGTCGTTTTTAGCGTTTTATTGGTACTTATTGTAAGTATCACTTGTAGCTGCTTAGTTGTTTATTGTAGTTCATTCTCATTATTATCTGGTTTGTTTGTAAAACAAAACGGAAAGCCAAATGGGCTGCAAAAGTGATTAATAAATACATTGCAAACCTATTTACGTTGGCTTTTGGACTTTAACATCAGTCTGCTGAGCTGGAATTGAACCCACTGAGACCGTGTCAGTATGGCAGAGCGGTAGGACTAAGTCCAAAAGTCAACGTAAATAGATTTGCATCCGTATTTATTAAGGGCCTAAAAAATTGGGCCTAAAATTAAATATATGTTGTCTTTTATAAGACTTTGTGAGTTTTATACCAATCAGACGGCACCTTGGTAATTATTTCAGTTTTGTGTTGACCAATGTGTTAACCAAGTAAATGCTTAAAAATACATTTCAGCAGGTGTAACTAATAAAATTGCCTATTTCTTCTGTTTTCGATTCACATCGCTATGCTTCCGGGTTTAGTAAAAGGCGTAAGACGTTACATAAAAGTGTGTGAACTTTAGGTCGCAGTTTCTTGGAAATGGATTTATTACTAGCACGTAAAAATCCATTTCAGCAGCTGTTACAACAAATGAGCTCACACTCGCAAGGGCGTAACTTTAAACAAAAAACAAGGACAGGCTGGGATAACACCTTGCAGCCAGCCTTGGTACTACAATAAGTACAGTTCCAAAATTCCCCACAGGATGTTGCAATAAAGAAAAGCATCCCGACTAAGCTAGGTTTGTTGAATCATAAATTCGTGACTATTACTTATACCATAATGATTTGTTTATGGTCAGCGATCGCTTCACTACGCTCTTTGACTATGACGTCGACATGACATCACCTTTCAAGACCATCCCGTAAATAGTTAAGCTACGTCACCACATATATTCCAATTGCAAAACCAAGCACAAAACAACCGTAATTCGCAAAGAACGAAAGATACTTGAAAAGACAAAAAGCTCTAATAAACTGGTTTACTGGTTACAAAGTTACTTCCGGTTCAGGCCACAGGTAAACACTGGAAGCGGTCATGGTGGAGGAAATATTTGTTGCGGGTGAAACGGAAAACGCATTATATGTGCTAACATGTTGTAAAGACCGCCAGCCAGAAATTTAAATACCTTTGTGAACGGTGAACCCAACAAACCAACCATTATTAATGAAGTATTAATTGTCAACAACAAGAAGCATAAGCACAATTTCTCCAGCTAAATCGTCCCTCTCATCGTCGTGAGGCTGATAACCCAGTTTGGGTTCGAGCATCCTTAAAGATAAACCACAAACATAGGCATGAAAGTCACTCTTGGTTGAAAACGAGGAAATAGGAGGAAAGCTACCAAATTTATACATTTTTAGGGTCTTTAATGCATTTTTAAACGGTTTGCAAAGCTAAAAAACGAGGAAATTAGCTAAAACGAGGAAGACTTTCATGCCTGCAAACAATAACGTAAGCACAAATCAGATCACGCCACAAAAGCGCATTTGAAATACACGACTGGAGGATGCTTCCTCAAAAAAAGGAAATTAATTTTAAAAGAGTCTCTGTTTACCGTTTACTATATTTTGCATTTTTACGATGTTTTTTGTTGTTTTATACTGATTTTTTTTTCAACAAAGGCTAATAATATAAATAGAGCTTTTTGTTTTATTTTGAATTCCGTTATTTCTATCGCAACCAGTATCATTATTTAGATGCGCTTTTTCCAGCTGTCTGATCGAATCAGATTTGAGAGAAACAGGGTTCCCGACGTCACACCATACCGCGAAAGCAGCCATTCGACCCTGACCGCACGGAACACGTTTTGAACCATCTTTACTAGTGTCTTTAATCTTTGGTAATGCGGACGAAGTTCACGAAAGTCGTCCTAGCAAACTATGAAATGACACAGTAAAGTCTCTTTTACGCCATTTGACTCAAATCAATACTTTTCCGTTTTCTTTGTACTTTGAGCACTTAAACTTACTTGATGGCGTGTTTAACACCCCCGCATGGTCCCTTATGTCTGGCAAGAATCCCTTTAACCGTTTTATTGTTCATAGTGTCGCCCAAGTGAACTCTGATTGGCTGATGTATTGTTTTCTCGATGATGGGACGCGCTGATGCGATAAGCTATAAATGGGAAAGAAAGAAAGCCATTGCTTCTGGAGCCTTCCAGTGGCGACCAAACTCATCGTGTGTTTACGACATCTAGTAAAAAGGAATGTTTGAACCGTTAAAGCCTAAATAAAAGAAAAGAAAAAATTATAGTGCTGGACAAAGTTTACTGACGTACCGGCAAAGTACTTTAAAGGGACATTCCTCCCAGCGCCATTTTCGCGATCTTCCACATCAAGTACGGCCCCAAAGTTCTATTTACTTACCGTTACTCAATCCCTTGCTAAAAAATCCGTTTTAAAAGTTGGCGTCTACGAGATTTTCTGTTGAATATTGGGAACTATATTTACTGCATCCTCCAAGTAAATGATCCTTTGCGCGCTACAATAACCTGGACGTTTCATTTTTGTGTGTGCATGTACCAATTTGCTAAGAATTACCATGAGATCAAAAATCTAAAGGACTAACGGACTAACCAGAAATTAAAATTATTTATGGCAATAGCTCGCCGAAGAAAAATTATCAGAAACTATCCTGAATAATTATAAAGTGAGATGTTATAATACGAAAACCATTCCGAATTGCGCTGACCCAATTTTTGCATTCATGCTGTTTCGTCTACTGCGCCCAATGCCAACTGAGATAGTAACTGCGTTCCTCGCTGCAAGAAATGCAGCTACTATCTTAGTTGGCCTTGCAGTACTGCGTTGAGTATCGCGGAACGGTGTGATGGTAGCATGTGGCGATCGGCGCGTGGCTGTTATAAGGCAGGCGGACTGTACTGTATTTTAACTGTTCAATACTTTAAATGTTTAAAAGTTCAAAATTGAGGATGTAAGGGTGAATAGTGGTCAAAGATATGTAATGGTTATAGCACCCCTGGCGAACTGTATCGGATTTATCATCCGATGGGCGATATCCCGCACATGGCTAATCCGCAAGAACTATGTCTATATATCGGCCTCGACGCCATCGAGACGTAACTCGAGCGGATTGGTCCTGTAAGGAATGTCGCCCATCGGCTCATAAATCCGATACAGTTCGCCAGGGGTGATGTAACTAATTTATCGCACGGTACCTTACTTCGAAATGAAAAAGAAAATTGTTGGGGTAAAATGGAAAGTTCGCCTCCATAGCTGTGTTGCTTATACAAACTTTGTGTCGTCACGTTTGCATAATAATTTTGCATTGATACAGCCAGGTTTGCGGCAAATACCATTTAAGCGGGGTGGGAAGGGGGGGGGGGGTTGTTTTTTTTCTTGATGGTAGGATTTTCTATTAAAAAAAAAAGAGCGCATGAGAAACGCTTTTTTTTAATTCAATGGACTGATGTCTATTATCTTGTTGCACATCATGGAAACTTAATCCTGTAAAAATTACGTCATTTTACTTCGCAGTCACGTCATGTGTGACATCACCCCACTTTACTGCGCATGGCATCGATATCACCACACTTTAGTTTGGTGATATATCCCACATCACAAATATCACGCACTGTAAAGTGTGGTGATAATGGGATATACCGCTGAACGTTTTTAGCATTGAAAAAGTTAGGGACTGTGCGATACAACTTACTAAAAAATTACCTAAATAACAGGAAGACAATAGTACAGCTAAAAGATACATATAGCCACACAAAAATGGTTAATGATGGAATACCACAGGGCTCAGTACTAGGACCACTTTTATACTTAATTTATACAAATGATATTAGTAGAAATATTAAAAAAACAAACATTTTTCTCTTTGCAGATGATACTGTTCTAATTTCAATAAATAATAAATATGATGAAATGATGAACAATCTACAATATGACTTTAACATATTAAATGACTACTTTATAGAAAATGAACTTTATATTAGTAAGGAAAAAACCATTCAAATGGACATATCAGTACCAAAAATGAAAAAAACAAAAGAAGCATGGATAATAAAACATTATGGAAATTGTAAAAATTTAAACTTAGGATTAATAGAAAGTAAATGTAATGAAGAATGCAGGAAACTAGAAAAAAAGAAAACAGCAAAATATTTAGGCTTAACAATTGATGAATTTTGGAATTTTAAAGAACACATAATTGGAATTATAAAAAAATTAAGACAATTGATACCAAAATTATATAAATTAAAAAATATTTTAAATACAAAACAAAAAAAAATGATATATGAAGCATGGATAAAGAGTATACTAAGCTATGGAATAGAAATTTATGGTAATACATCAGAGTATATTATAGAAAGATTACAGAAAGTACAAAATAAATTAATTACAGTACTGTTTGGAAAAAAGATAAAGAGTAAAAAAACCATTGAACTATACAAAGAGTGTGAAATATTAAAAATAAAGGAACTTTACAAATATATAATAATAACAAAAAATTATTATAGCAATGCATTCAAAGTAACCACAAAAAATTTAAATAAAATAAGAGTAGGAAAAAGGAGATATGAGATGCCAAGTTGGAATAATGCATATGGAAAAAGAGGAAAAAAGTATTACATACCACAATTATTTAATGAACTGTCAGAAAATATGTTAACATACATAAATATGAAAGAACTAAGGATAAATTAAAAAAAATACCTCATAATAAATCAGTTAAATACATATTACAAGTCCAGTGAGAAGCGCCAATAATTTATGAAGAAGTTATAAACGTTAAGTAATATATATTTGTGTGATATTTAGTGTATGTATAATGTGTATGTATAATGTGTATGTATAATGTGTATGTATAATGTGTATGTATAATGTGTATGTATAATTTATTGTAATTATTAATCACCCGAGAATAAGATGTTGTAAAATCTCACACAAGCTTTCTATTAGCTTCGAGAATTGCTTTGCAATAAAAGAACTTATTATTATTATTATAACATATTTTTATTATTTATTTGAGTGTTATATTATCATAAACAAGCCTGTTCTGGTATCGGAAACTGGCTCTATTTCGAGCTTGTTATGTGGAAGATCGTATATTCCCCTAGTTAGACTTAACAAACACTTGACAAATTTCAGTTATTTTACGTCAGTCACCAGTCAGATTTGAAGGTCGTGGACAGTTTTTAGTTTTACATGACGGTTCTCAGTAATCTCAGCAAAGAACGCCCTGTGGGCAGGTTTCAGCAAGAATCATTTCTTCATAGGTGACTTACTAAACGATTTTGACCGTAATTTTATCTTAAAAAAGAACCATTTTTTTTGTATTAAAAATTTATGGTTTTATTTTTGGCAGTACAGTGACAGTAGTAGGGGTGGCACGATAACCGATAATTTGATAATATCGCGATAAAATTGTTTGTCGAGTATTGTATCGCACTTTTTTACTGATTTGTCGAATTACCGTACAAACCCCGATGCTTAAATTGTCATATCTCGGAAACAGTAACAGTTAGAAACAAGTGGTTTGCGGCGTTGCGTGTGGAATTGCAATGGCTCTCCAACTAATTGTGCAACACTGTTGCTAGCCACTTTATGTGATTGGAGAGTTAGTTTACTACAGAACAATATTTAAGCATTAAGTAGCACCACAACTGCTGAATTGTTTCTACATGATGAGAAAGCAATGGACAATGGTAAGTGCATTTTCCTGTCTACTGGCCAAATACCGAGTGCCACACAATTCACATTCGTGAAGGTTGCACTGTAGGCTTCAGCCAAGGTTTTTTAAAAAATAGAATTAAAATGGTTATTCCGGCCTCAAAATTTGTTTTATCGAGATATTATCGATTATCGTGATAATTAAAACAATTTTATCAGAATACAGCATCATCGTGCCATCCCGAGACAGTAGGAGCATGCAAATATTCCGTTAGGATCAACGATGGAGGGACAACATTCAGGAACTGTCCCTCATGAAGGGAGCAGCACCCAATTCGTCAAATTTTTTCCTACATTTTTTTGTTTGATAAAGGGATAAATCTTCAGCTAATATGTCATGAATTGCCAGAGATCACTTACTATGCCACAGTGTGCTTGGGCAGTGGCGCGGATATCTACAACTGCTCGTTCCATCACTGTTATGACATGATCACTGGAGCAACGTAGGAGTGAATAAGAAGCACAGACACATCCGTGTCATCACACAAAGCGCAAACAGATTTGCCTGACAGTTATGCATCGATGGAATGTCTTGCGATGAGAATATCAGCTTCCTTAGTTTGGAGCAGAGATATGTCGGTGAATCTTCATGTCTTTGACTATACCTACTAGTACGTTATTGATACCAGCAATGGTAATGGTGTGGTTTAGTGTTGCTTCTTCAAGAAGACATTCTGCGAGCATCGAATTCAGCTTAATTTTATTCTTTGCATTGCTGGGAACAACTTACTTAGCCGGAGAATTCTATACTTGCAGGTTACATACCAAACTTGATCCCGCAGTGTATACTGTATAGGTCTTGATGCTGGCAGGGAAGTATTTGTCAAACACGATGATCACATTTATTTTTTTCTGGCAGGCACGATGATCACATTCGTTTTTTTTCTGGAAGGCACGATGATTACATTTGTTTTTTTCTGGCAGGCACGATGATTACATTTGTTTTTTTCTGGCAGGCACGATGAACACATTTGTTTTTTTTTTCTTTCTGGCAGGCACGATGATCACATTAGTTTTTTTCTGGCAGGCACGATGATCACATTTGTTTTTTTTTCTGGCAGGCATGATGATCACATTTGTTTTTTTTCTGGCAGGCATGATGATCACATTTGTTTTTTTCTTGCAGGCATGATGATCACACTTGTTTTTTTCTGGCAGGCACGATGATCACATTTGTTTTTTTCTGGCTGGCACGATGATCACATTTGATTTTTTTTGGCAGGCACGATGATCACATTTGTTTTTTTCCTGACAGACGAGAATCTTAACGGCACGTTGTTAATCTAAACATCTCTGCACAGTGAGTTTACCTAACAGTAAGGAGTGACCCAAAGAAGTGCAGAAGCATCATACGTATATCACTATGTTAGTGATAGGGAAGTTAGGCTGAGTTATAGTCACTTGTAGTTTTAGTTTGTGGGTCGATTTCGACCTTCCGACTTTCAAGTCATCTTCTGGGTCGAACATTGATGGTAGACATGCAGCCAACTCATATGCCAACAAACCATCATTCACGTGAACTTGTAAGCAGACCAATAAAGCGTGTATAGATCAGGTCTTGGTCATATACTCGTTCTTTGTCAACTGTCACATGCTTTTTTTGTCACATCCATTGTACCCATAAGTTCACCAAGGTTACCGTTGAATAATCCAGCCATCCATACATGTATATGCTTGTAAGACTTACGGCACCATCCGCATTGACATTAGGTGAAGCAATGACCACAGTGACAACGTTTATCAATGCGGCATTGGGGTGATACTTACAGTCCAAAGGGTTATTGCATCAAGTGTACATGATGTAGATACTAAGTGTATTGCGCAGGGTCATGCGATCAGACTCATCAGTCACTTTTGCACCTGGATCTTCTTCCTTGTGATGTATTTGGATAGTTTCTTGTTCATTGTTTTCATTTACAGCAATAACACATGACGTTCTGGGGTGATTAGGTGGCCATATTAGTTTTGTATACCGGTACGGCAGTCAATTG
>JAHWFP010167930.1:13090-29543 GCA_023313725.1 Lithobius niger | reverse complement strand
CTCCAAAAAAAAACCATTTTAGTAGATCTCCAAACCAAAAAACAAGATTGCAAAGCCAAAATGTTGTCTTTAGGTCCAAAAATAGAGAAGTTTCGACCACTTCAATAATGTTAGACTATGGCGGCGTGGCGGCCATATTGAATTTTTACGGGAGGATATCAGCACATTCTCTCAACCTATTTCAAGTGGATTCCCCAAACCAGGAAACAAGGGTGTAGAGTCAAATTTTAGTCTTTTAGCTCCCAAACTGGAGGAGTTATGACCATTTTAATAATAGGAGACTATAGCTGTGGCCATATTGAATTTTTACAAATTCTACTGGATGAATTTTTGCACACCCTCTCAAAAACAGAAGTTGAGATCAATACTAATTCATATCAATCAAGAAAAAAGTCTGTACAACATTTCCACCCTACACGCCGTACTACTACATCCTTCTATTTCTCTGTTGTTTTGTGATGAACTGTCTTCTAACATTCCTAAGAGAAGGAAAAATGATGAAATGATGGACGATTGCCTTTTTTTCAAGCCCTAATATGAAACTGTACATTTCATAAGAGAGATAATTTTTTTCAAAAGGCGGAGATGTGCTATGCATACCTTTGACCTCAGATGCTTCACGCTTTATGGACAAAAAACTTAGTCGACTACCATGTCAACCTTTATTCAGTATGATTACACATTTTAATCAAGATCGTATGTTTAATTTACTGGTATTCGGTCAAGTATTTGGCCAATTAATTCGGTATTCGGCTATCATTTGTTTTATGGCCGAACAACTCGTTGTTTGGCCGAATACGTCACTTGCTCGGTACCGAATACACGGTTTTTAGTATTCAGCAATTTAATTATTTGGTTGCATATTAGGTGTTCGGTGTTTGGAAAGTTGAGTATTCATTGTAAATTCTGTATTTGGTATTCAGCAAGCTGAGTATTTGGTTGTATATTCAATTTTCAGTAAATTTCATATTCGGTGCACCGCTACCGGAAATTCAGAGGAAATACCACTGGATCAAACGGTAGTCAATAAATTGGAATTAATATGTCAGAATAAGAAATGGAAACTAAGCGATTGGAATAGATATGAAATAGCCAATAAAGAATATGGCGATGAACTGAACTACCTTGAAATATGGCAAAGATATGACTCGGTTGGAACTGAATTTGACTCATGAATGTGAATCACTTTAATTGATTTGGAATGGAATTGCGTCTCAATGGAATTTAGGTAGAAAATTTCTGTTCACTTGATTCAATAAAACAAAACCAGCTGGACAGCCGGAGTTCTCTTGACAAGCATGTTTACTACACAAAATAAATTGTCGTTTCACAAACGGAAACTTCTAAAGAAACCTAACACACAATAGCACAATAAAGTACAAGGCCCTTCCATCATTAAACATAAAAAAAAACGTTAAAACCCTTAAAACACACAAGAGTCGTGGCCAAGTTCCATGTCACTAGGAGCAAGTCATTCAAGAGGCTCATGGGGAAACTACTCAACAACCTTTTTTTTAAAACAAAGTAGCCCATTGCTCCATTACAGGATATTTAGTGGTTAGATTTAGTGCCCTATTCTTTTCAGGGTAAACGTCCTCCAAGCTTCTAATTTTAGGCTGGTGGTGTTGGTGTTTTTCCATGAATACCGCTGATGTTTCAGAAACATCTGGACGGTGACCACTATCAACAAAATGGCGGCGTAAAGCACGATCAGAGTCTCTGGAGTCAAGAATGTTGCGAAACCCTTTTAGCTAGGGGACACCCAAAATAAACACCTCTTAAACTCCAAAATAAACACCTCTTGTTTTGCATACCTCAAACGAAAATTTATTTTGCGTAGTAAACAAGCTTGTTAGGGGAACTCCAGCTGTCGGCCTGGTTTTGTTTTATTGAATGCTCCTACCCTTGTTCACCCAAATATTCACCTGATGTTCATGCCGTATAGGACTCAAATCAATTGAAATATAAATGTGCCTTAACTTGGCTGCACCAAGGCTATGCTATACAGCAGTGACATAACGTAGTATTATTGTGTATAACTCTATGGTGGAGCCCGTAACTGGGTTAGCTGCAAGGGGCACTGGAGGCCGAAAAGAAGGTCACCTTACTGAAGCCAATGCTATTAGACTGAATTTCTTAAGCCTATAACGCGCGATTTTTGTTGTTGGAGAAAACAACGTTTTTTAAGCCCAAGAAAATCCGCTCTCAAAGCACTGTCTTGACTAGAAGTGCCGTTGTTTTCCCTTACATTTTAATCTAGTGCACCTTGTAGCTATTACCTCCAAATGGTGTCTCGTAGCCAACATGACGTCAGTTGACGCTGCTCTATAATATGGTGGAGAGACAAATAAACACAAAGGTGGTTTACATCTGAGCCCGACCAGTTCTTCCCAAGTGCTAGGGGACACTCGAAAAGTATGAAGCGTAGAAGATGGGTGTCTAAATGCCACGCCACAATTTATTAGAAATAAAATATAAAATTAACACAGTAAAGTTACTTGCCAAACGATGGGTGTTCAGTCTGACGCAATAACTAGTGGCCAAGTGAGTGGTCGAAGAACTACAGTAGCCTACACTGTCACGAACTGTCACTTACACAAATCCCCGCCAAAGAACCTCGAACAAGTGTCCGCTCCTGGCTTTTATTTGCCAGCGCGTTGCCTTGTTCGTGTACAGAAATTCTTCTCGAATATTCTACTTCTACACTATTCCCTTTTGATCACATTAAGACCCTATACCACACGCCATGGCTGTTTGCTGTGACGTGCATATCACGTGACTGGGCTAGTCCAATTAGACGGCCAAACAGCCGTTGTTCTCATTCGTCATTGGCTGACTCATGGCGACGTCACGGCAAACAGCCATTGCGCATGGTTTATACGTCATAAGAAAGATCCAGAACCATATCTAATGTATTCTAAAGGACGGGTCTTCCCTGTTTTGGCCATTCCCTCCCTTTTGGTGTTGGTCAACGTTGCATCAGCCAGTTGGCCAACGCTCACAGGAAATCCCAAACAATAGGCCTAAACCCCTGTATAGCGACTCCTAACCACAGCTACGTAACGGATGGGTCTAGGAAACGCTATCTAGAGCCAACACGTTACAATACTCGAGCAAACAAGAGTACTCCGGCTGCTGCAAAGTTTTCAATTCGTCATGAGAGTAATGAGAGAATAATCCCCTGAATTCGATTCGACTAAATCTGTTCAATGCACTGCTTCGAGCGCCTTTTGGGTCGATCACCGCGAACGCAAACGAAGGAGCACTTCTTCGAGAGAGTGATAGATAGCCTTTGTTACCATGGTAACGTCTGTGGTTTCGTATCTGTGCCTTCCCCTGGTTAAATGCGCATCTGATCTATCCCTGGCAATACAAAACCAGATTTCCAGATAAGGATCAGTTTCGCCAATGATGTGAGACTGCAAACCAAAATCGGCATTATTATTATTTTTTTTTGCATCTCAGACTAATTAGAATGTTTATGATTACTAACTAGCTGGCGAGATGCATGACTGTACTTTGGCCTAGTTTAATGCTAGTTCACGGCACTTGCACCCTGCTTGCACGGTAACTGATCTCCAACTCAATTCTCTTGTTCGACCAAGTAATTGTGGGTTTCAGGGTTATTATATGACCAGTATTTCAGTATATCAGTATTAGTATAAATCAAAGTAAAAATTGCAGAAAATTATAAAATGAATGAGCGGGCAACATTTACAAACATTTTACCTATACTAATGTTTGTAAAAAAGGTAAATAGGTTAGCACACAAGAACCCAACATGGGCTCAAGCCCGTTTAAAGTGGCTGCTTATCTGCGGAATTTTACTCCATTAGCGCTATCTAGGTGTTGTTTGTAGCACCTTAGAGAAATAACCGTACATTACGGGAGGAGAATATTCTACGGAAAGCAACAATCTGTAGCGTTACACGCACGATTTACAGACGTCATCATCAACTAGGGGGATAAACGGAAAGAAATTCATGTTGTTGCTACGGTGGCTTGTTGGGATATGCAACAACTTTTTTCTACACACACAAAATTTTCATGAAACCGGAACTTCGACGTTCCAACACTGGATAACACATACCACAACAGCACCCGTGCTAGTGACCATTTTGTTTCGGATTCATAAAAAGTTTTGTGTGTGTAGGAAAAAAAATTGTTGTTTGTCCCAATGAGCCACCGTATGTTGCAGTTTAAAAATGGCACCAAGAACATGCTGAGGACAGCCGATTTCGTGAAGGTAATTTTGTGAAGTGTTAGCTAACATTTCCTATATGCGATTTTAAAAAATATCATGAATCGTTGTTGCAGTTTGCAACAGACCAATGTCTATATGCTGGCATCTTTCAACTCCACCTGTGGGCCGGCTTAAGCTACGGCTATCAGCGTATGTCCTAAGTCAAGCGATGAGTGCTTTGCGGTCCTACGTCAAGCGATGAGCGCTATTTGCGCTAGTAGCCCTTCCGTAACAACACGTTGCGACTCCCCTGGTAGCGAAGGAATGCATACAACAATTTTTTTTTCAAAGAATCAAACCCAATATAGTTCTTCTTAATCATTTAGAGAAAATATGGTTTCTTCAACCACCTTGGAGGATGCTGTAACAGCTGTCATGGCAGCTAGACCCCACCATGGTAGATTCTTAAAGTGTGGCGCTATCACCGATTGAAAGTAGGCAGAATTTGGTAACATCTAGCGCTATCTAGTACTATCTAGCACTTGCTTGCACCAACGGCATTTCTTTTAACGAAACAAACAAGCCAGCGACCTCCATTAATTTTCGAGTGAAAATGTAGTATACGTCCTCGTACACCTGGGAGCAAGCTTTAGTGTAAAGGTTAACATATCCGCTAAAGGGCGCCATGGTATTTTCGTTCACTTTTCAATCGGTGATAGTTCCACTTTAACTATTTTTGACTAAGTCTGATCAAAATAATTAAAATCAGAGCAGAATTTGTGTTTTTTTTTACTGTTTCTTTCCCCGATATAAAAAACCGTACACGGAGGGGCCGTTGCACAAGACAATGGTAATTTTGCGAGTTACTGTGACTGAATAAAAAATAATTCAAAAGGTACAGGGTTATCGAAGCAAAAGTCTGATGTCTAAGTAAAATACAAGAGTCGGGCAGATGTCTTTCTGCCTTTCTTAGATTACTCCATCATGTATTCTCTCAAAGCCTGTCTTTAATGAAGACTGTTTGTTTCGTTATTGTAGGTGCTTCCTCCCATTTTTCAAAGATTGTAGAAGTAAAAGATTAAAAAATAGACATATTTGGCGGCACAAACACGAGTTCACGCGCTGTATAAGCATAGTCGCCGGTAAAAACGAGAGGAGCCTTTCATTTGGCTGCTCATTTTGAGCATTTTCAGGACACTTTGAGCATCCAAATGAACGACTCCACTCTTATTTACCGAAGACTATGCGAATACCGCGCATGAAGTTGTGCTTATGTCGCTAAATATGTGGTATTTTTTGCCTTTTACTGCTACAGCCTTTGAAAAATGGGAGGAAGCCGTTAACTCCTGAAATTTATCCTCGTGTGCAACATGTAAGAAATGTTATGATGACTGATTTTGTCCAACAGCTCTACTGTGTTAGTAAACAAGCGACTCGGCGGCTACAAAGTCACAACCGGTCTTTTGTACACTTCCGCCACTTTCGGGCCACTTCCGCATCATACTTCCGGTTTGCTGATAGGTTTAAACTAATTTTGGAAGCTGAATCTCATGGTGAAAACAGTTCGTGTGTATCTGTTACCATTCCACAGATAATGGGCTCACTTTTCGGCTATTTCTAGCCACTTTTGGGCTACTTCCACTTCACACTTCCGGTAGTTATTTCTTAATTCTAACTAATTTTTGGACGCTGACTCTAACAGTGAAAACCTTTGTCACTATCTGGTACTGTTCCGGAGTTGAAAAGGACGACGGACGGACCGACGGATAAAGTCGTTCCTATAGTTTTCCCGACCATATCGCCGGCTACATGAGACTAAAACCATGCCAAAACAGTATAGGCAAACCTTCTAAAACTGTTAGGCCTATCGTTCCGATTAGTGCCAAGTATTGTATCCAACATTTCCCGTTCGAATATAACATGAAAGTACATTTAAACACGTCCACACCAAAGTTTCCCTTATCAACTTGCTATTTTATAACAAATACATACTTACATTGCATAGTAATCCCAGACGTCTTTATGTTAGTCACAACCAAATTGGCGATCACTTCCGTCATTGTCGTGGATTTGCAGAAAGTTCCAAAATACAGACAACAAAAACTCAAATTTGAGAACAGTTCTAGCCTTATTGTAGTGTAGTGTTCTATAGTACAGACGCCGTTACGCATCTGCAGACTACATGCGCACCAACACGGTAGCCTAGTAAACAGGAAATCTAAAAGTTGCCAAACGTAACATTTTATAGCCTTCGAGTGTGTTCTTCCAGATGTAACGCCTGCACATTAGCAACGTTTCGTGGGCAGTTAACTCTTTAAAGGAATTTACCCTTCTAAATGAAATACGCATCAACTAACCGATCACCCGTGGAAAATAACGGACAGTTCCATCAGTATTTTGTAGAATACATGAAAGAGGTACAAGTCAAGTTTTATCCGTGTACATTTTAATGTCAAACTTCAATCATATACCCCTTTTTTACGGCACACTTGACGTTTTTGTTTGTATCTATGATTGAATTTCCCCCTCCAGCAAAACTAAAATAATTAACATCTTCGTTCCTACTCAATATTTTTCGACCAAACTTGGCCAGATAGCAAGTATGGAAAGTATATTTATACCAAATATTATGCGGTTCTGTGCAAGAGTAAAATTAGGGAGCCACGCGTAAACCTGAAAACTGTTCACCTCAAGTTGTCGTTCTTGTTGTTGTTCTGCCACCTTTGCAGAAAAGACTACTGCACCTACCTAAAATCTGAAACACGATTTCTAAGCCAGAAATATCCTGGTCCTTCATCTTCAAAGAGACCACCTTTTCAATTGGTCAAGCCATTCCGAAATTACGGGACTCTCTGAACGATCACTTTTACTGTTTTACATTGTTTTAAACAGTGTAATGCCAGTCAGCAAACGCCAGCCGCAAGGTATAGACTGAACAATAAAGAAAAGCTAACAATGCCGGTGAGCCAACAATTATTCACCCGCACTTTGCGGAAACGTGAAAAGTAAGAAATACCCTTATCACGTGTATATATTAACACTGGCGATAGTGTTAGTAAGGGTCAGCCTAGGGTCTCTGTTTTAAACTCTTAACTTTGAGAACTTATAACGCCGTCAAAAGTGAACATTTTAAAACCAAATTTGGAATCCAGCCTCGAATAGTCAAGGCCTCTCTACATTCCAAAAATTGTGAAATTCGGTCCAGCCAAATCTGATATTCAGAGAGGGACCAAATAGACAACTTCTTGTTCTGCTTCTTCTTCTGCTTGTTGTTGTTGTTGTTCTGGGGATACTTTCGTCTGTCCTCTCTACAGGTCAAACCATTTGTCCTATGAAGCTGGTTCTTAGCTCATTTTACAGGTATTGCTCTGTAGATGTGCCCTTTCCATAAGGCATTTTCTAATTGGTCAAGTGGTTCAGGGGTTATGGAGCTCTAAACGACCAGATTGATTGTTTTACGTTGTTTTAAACATTGTTGTTATGCAACAATGCCAATTAGCAAACGCCAGCTGCAAGACTGAAGATTAAAGGATTTGTTTCTATTATTAACTAGCTATAGCCAGTGTTAGTAAGAGTCAGCCTAGGGTCTCTGTGTTAAACTTTCAATTTGGACCGTCAACTGCACTGTTTTACAGTTTAGCTGCAATTCTAAAAGTAACACGAATTAATAAACAAAAACGGAACGTTAAATGTTTAGAGTAAGGGTCTAAAAGTCAAAACCTAGAAGGAACACGGACAAGCTATGACAGTAAGGGTCTAGGTGTAAAATTTTGTAAGAGGCTGGTAAGCATTGGACCCTTACTACCCGGTGGTCAGAAATAAATACATTTTGGTGAAAAACTGGAAATCCTCCCACAATGACCCATGTGATGATCCAGTGGTTGGTATACGTTTGCTGCTTTGCTTTATGTTGAAAATGATTTGTCCATTTAGTAACATGGCAGCGTATTCGCAGCAGAGAGCATTACTGATTATCCTCTAACGTAAATCTACGAAATATAATAAAAAATTCTAAAGCATCAAAAGACAAAATGCCAAACTTCACAAGAAAATTGTGTTCTTAAAGTTCCATAACAATATTCTAAGAACAAAGAAACCTGCTACAACCGTTCAGACACACGGTCTATCCAATAAACTAGAACTAAGCTAACCACCGGGTAGTAAGGGTCTAATGCTTACCAGCATCTTACAAAATTTTACACCTAGACCCTGACTGTCAAAGCTTGTCCGTGTTCCTTCTAGGTTTTGACTTTTGGACCCTTACTCTAAACATTTAACGTTCCGTTTTTGTTTATTAATATGACTGAAGTCCTCTCTCCAGCAAAACTAAAACTATGAATTTCTCCGTTTCTATTCAATATATTTCGACCACACTTGGCCAGATAGTAGATAGCAACTTTTCCCAACTTTACACCAACTTTTATGGAATTCCGTGCAAGAGTAAACGTAGGAAGCAACACGTAAATTTGAAAACTGTTCACTTCTTGTTGTTGTTGCTCTGGTTCTTGTTCTTCTTCTTCTTGGCTGACACGGTTTCAGAAAAAACTACTGCACCTACCTAAAATCTGAAACATGATCTAAGCCAGAAATTTCCCTGGGCTTCAACCTTACAGGGACCACTTTTTCGACTGTTCGATCCATTCCGGAGTTACGGGACCCTAAACGATCATTTTGATTGTTTTACATTGTTTTAACCATTGTATTTGGGGAACAATGCCACTCAGCAAACTCCAGATTCATTCTTCGTGCACGTGTTATGTCTTTGCTAAAAAGTTGATTGTTGAACGGTAGGGCTTCGTCGGGCAGATGACCGGGTGCGGTTAGCGCTCGCTAAAAACCCTTTGAACCCTTTGAAAGAATCAGTGTTTCAGCTAAAAGCATATATTTTTAAACCAAACTCACCTGCGTTGTTTGGCAGCTGGAAACGATAGAATTGCGTATTTATTTCGCAGATGCAGGCTTTCAGAGCTGAGTTGAATTGTTTCAAAGTGGCCAGCAGCAATCGACTGCATGCATAAACCTTTGTAGCGCGACAACATGGCCGTAAAAAAGGTACACGGATTACAAACAAAAACGTCAACTGTGCCGTCAAAAAAGGGTTATATGATTGAATTTTCACTTGTTAAAATGTACACGGATAAAAATTGATGATTTTTAATTGAAATAATCATACGTACAATTGAGAATATTGCATCTGTTTAAGTGCTGTTGTGCTTTACGAATCATATATTTAAAACGTAAAGCACAACACAATTAAACAGATGTAATACTCTCAATTGTACGTATGATTATTTCAATTAAAAATCATCAATTTTTATCCGTGTACATTTTAATAATTGAAAATTCAATCATATAACCCCTTTTTTTACGGAACACTAGACGTTTTTGTTTGTAATTATGAATTAGTTTATTAATAATGTGCGATAGCCCATTATTAATATGAAGTCCTCACACAGGTCAGATGCGGCCAGATGCGGAAGAAAGCGGGAGTAGCCACGGTGAGTAAGTGACTCCGAGAATAAAAAGGCGTAGACGCACTCGCGTCCAGTACAGTGCAACAGCAGAGTGCAGTGATGTGTGTACTAATGTGCAAACTCAAGAAGAGGGTGCGGAAACTAAGTGTCCGGAAATGAGTGTAGATGTGCAGGATCGGGGAGTGGGTGCTGACATGCAGGCACCTGTGCACGATTCAATAGTGTTGTAGAGGTAATGCAACATGATGAGGGTCAATCAGAAAGTGATGGTTTTGAGTATGTCAGTTGAAACGCGAGTAAGCACTCAGGAAATGTGATTACACATTGTTTTAGGCTTTAAAAGATCTGGTTGTTGTGTGTTTTGCATATTTCATGCAAAATTTTCACACAAAATTTCGATGAGTAGTTTTTCTATTGCATCCTGGAATGCCCGCAGTCTTGTTAACAAAGTCAGTGAATTAGAAGGGATCTTGCAACACGCCGACATAGTAGGTATTCAGGAATTGGGTGGTGTTAAAAAATGTCACAATTCCAACCTAAATGTGGATCTGGTCTCATCTGGGGGGAATGTGAGGGGACTTTGTTAAGTGGAAGGTACCCTATCTTGTTGTTCCATTTATCACTTGTTCAGGGATCGATGCGTGTTGCATTCGGAATCAGTGGGTGACCCTAGTGTTTCTGCATGCTACCGGTAATCCGTCCGTTGCTAGCTGGCTAGCGTGGCTACTGGCTACATCAATTTCCAGCACTGTGTATACTGTCCGGTGATTTCAATGCACATCATCACGACTGGCGATATCTGCACTGTAATACCAAAGGTCGCCATTTGCCGTGTGCCATAAATGCTATTGGTCTTGAGGGAGTGCAGGATGGCACACCTACCTTTGTCAGGTGGCAAGGAGGTGTTGTCTAAGAGTCGGTGCCGGACTTGTTTCTTTGTTTCTCAGGCCTATCGGAGAATTTTAGTGTGTCAAATGACTTGAAGGGAAGTGACAATTTTGCCATTATCTTGCGACCAGTGGGGTCAGGTGTGCGTCAGCGGTGCAAACGTGGTCCGCGGCCAACTGCTGAAAATGGAATTTTTGCAGACTGGTTGGGCTCCAACGTTACAGGCCGAGTTTCAGTTTCAGCTGGTAGCGTCTCTTGGTCCAAGGGAACTCCAATCTGGTGGACGTCCATTTGTACACGTGCCGTTCGTGACAGACGGCATGCTTTTCGTGCATGGAAGCAGAGCCCTGATGAAGTTCGTTGGCTAGTGTACAGAGCTACTGCCAAGTAGTCACTGTCCCTTATCAGAACTGAGAAGTGGGAGTACGGGAACCGTCTGTGTGACAAGGTTGCCACATCTCAATTGCTTTCGGCTGCCTGGCATTACTTGCGTGGTCAGGATGAGAAACCAGAATTAGCTTGGGTTTATAAATTCCAGCGGTCGGACAGAGTGGTTCTACATGAAGCAAGCATGGCGGAAGCTTTCAGCCAGAGGTTTGCGAGTGTTTATGCGCTACCAGTGGTCTTCCGCCCCCTGCATTGCCCAATCCAGCACCAGAGTATGTAACCGATGTACCATTTGCTATTTCTGAACTCAAGTATGCTCTGACTAAGAGTAGAAGCACGAGTACGAGACCGTGTTTCGTACAGCAGCCTGCACAGGCTGTCTCACTGTCAGGCATTGTTTGAAGGAGCCCAGGTCCCGCTTCATGGCTTTTCACGATTCTAGTGCCAGTACACAAAGCTTTCACTGACAGGTCTTGTCTGCTCAATTATAGATCAATTGCATTGCTTTCGTGTCTCCGTAATGTTTATGAGCGAATGCTCATAAAGCGTCTGACCTGGTAGTACCTTGGGTATCATCACTTTTTGGCCGCTGTGCAATTCGGGTACAGAGAGAACAGAAACGCCCAGGATGTGATTTTGAATCTGCTATCTGGGATCAGAGAAGCTTGGATTCACGGCAAAGTGGTTGTTGGTGTGTTCCTCGATATTAGAGCAGCATACAATACAGTCGGAGTGGACTGGGTCTACGCTGCTCTGTGTAGCATGGGCATTGGTAAGGGGCTGGTGGATGCTAGCCTAGCTCTACTTGGTGATAAGAAGTATGTGACAAGAGTGGATGGGTATTGGTCCGCGGAGATCAGCTCAGATCATGGTCTGCCACAGGGCAGCTGTTTGAGCCCCACGTTATTTGCTGTTGTGATTAACGAGGTTCTTGTGGAGATGTCGGCCACTGCCAACATTGTCTGCTATGCAGACGATGTTGCAATGTGGTTCGCGGGTGATGACATTGCTTCGGTTGTGCCGCATGTTCAGGCTGCTCTGGATTCTGTGGCAGAGAAGCTAGGCATTATAGGCCTGCAATTGGCTCCTGCAAAAACGTAAGTTGTAATTTTTTTCGTCTCTGTGTGCATCAGAGTGTCACTGTTCATGTCACTGTCGGTGGCACTTCTGTGGTGTCAAAGTCAACCGTCAAATATCTTGGAGTTGTTCTAGACAGTGATCTGGAGTGGACGTCTGATGTGCGTCTCCTCAGGGAGCGGATCAGTGCGCTATTTTATGGGTCCTTGCTCGTAACAAATTGGTTCACAGGAACGCTCTTATGGCAGTGTACGGGAGTTTTATTCGTTCAGTTGCTGATTATCATTTGCCACTCTTGTGCACGGCATCACGTCAAGTTCAGTTGTTGCAGGTAGCTGTGAATGCTCCTCTTCGAGCAGTTACTGGATGTCTGCCCAGTACGCCAGTTCACCCCCTATGGGGTGAGTGTGGTGAACAACCACTTCATCTCAGAGCTAAGGAGCTGTTAGTGCTTGGGTGCATACGGTCTCTTAGCAGGGGTCAGAATAACCCGCTCGGCAGGGTTATTAGAGATTATTGTACCTTGCGTGACAGAGTGCGCTCTATGCTAGGATGTTTGGGCAAAGGGGCCTCTCTTATTCACTCCCTATCTGATCTTACCCTATGTGATGTCGCTTATGTGAAGTACCCTAGCCCGTGGACATGGTGTCCAGATCTGGTCAGTGTCTTTCAACACAGTAGCACAGCTTGCCGTGTTTTCTGCAATGCTTCTTTTACTGCAAAGACGCGGGTTGGCGGCGTAGAAGTGGTTGTCCCAACTTTGAAGGCAAGTGTGAGACGTAGGCTTGTGACTTGACTCAAGTGTAGTTTGTGAGCTTGCAGCTATATCAGTTGCTCTACATGTTGCTGATGACCTAGCACTGCCGTCGTTTGCTGTAGTGACTTATTTGCTTGCCAGCATTCACATGGTAAAGTGCTGCACTGAGTTAGTTTCCCGCTTGTTTTCACAATCTGATGGAAACTGTGGGTGGCTATGCATGGGCATCTGTCACCCTTGAGTGGGTCAAGGGCCACAGTGGTCAAGTGGGAAATGAGGCAGCGGATGGCCTGGCAAAGGTGGCGTCTGTGGATGCTCCTTGTGAGGTCTCGCTCACGCTCTCCTGCCAGTTACGGAGAGTTGCTGCCTCCACCAGGTTTCGGCAGGAGTGGAATAAAGAATGGGAGAGTGCTGGCACTGGGCGTTTCCTGTTTTCCTTACATCTAGATAGTGGCGTTGTCTCAACAGTGGGTGGTATGCCTAACTGGTGTGCCACACTCCTAACTAGGTTACGGACCGGTCATGCACAGCTTCCTGCTCATCAGCACAGGCTGGGATAGTTAAGTTCACCCATCTGCACAGCCTGTGGGTTTAACGGTACTGTGGAGCATCTTCTGCTGGTTTGCAAGAAGTATAAGCGCCAGCGAGAGACACTTCCTCGTAGGGTGGGTGCCATCATGTCGCTGTACAGCCTCTTGTTTGCCACAGGGCCACACTCACGTGTCAGATTAAGGGCGGTTGCAGATTTCTGCGTTGCGAAAAATATCAGGTTGTAGAATGGGTTGTTGGGGTGTGTTGGATTGGATGTAGGTGCTATTGCAGTTTCCTGAGTGCTGTGCTCGCGTTTTTGCTGTGCATAGCGACTGCTGTGTGTATGCAGACTGTACAGTGTTGCTGCTTGGCAAGGTGTGGACACGATACCACTCCTTGTCCACACCTTGTCAAGCAGCAACAGTACAGATAGCATTGGTACTATTGGGTAAAGTTTGGTAATGTAGTGTTGTTGATGTTTGAGTGTGTTTCTCTGTAAGTTCTGTGTAATTTTTGTGGGCATATGGCTTCGGGTCAAATCCCCATTGATTGATTGAATTTAAGCAAACTTAAAGTAACATTAGAAAACCAAAACGAGCTCGTTTGATGCTTATGGTAAGGTTTAACTGAATCGAAGTCAAAACGGCAAAGGGACACAAATAAACTTTCCTGTACGGTTCCAGATCTGTACTGCAGTGTTGCTGTGCTGTTTAGTTAATTTGTCTTTTAAATCCCTAATAAGGTATTAAATTTTGTGTGCGTACAATTTTGTCAAATTAGTTTTGGCGAAAAGGGATTTGGCGAAAAGGGAATTGCCCTTCAGGCCAAAGTTTTTAATCTGCTTTCGTTTTGGCGAAACTGGATTTGGCGAAACGAGAATTAACCCCCGTGACCCCGGCTGATGAGGGGCCAACGTTTATCGCCACCGCGATCTTTTCTTACCCGTCCCCCCCCCCCCCCCGGCCGTGAAGACTCACACATGTGGTGCATGGGTTGAATTTGTCCATCTTCCACCATTAAAGGTACATTCATACATCCCTCCCGGTTAGCTTTTCATTACGGCTATGTTTTGTAACAGTACTTCGGACATGTTTAAATGTTGCACAGGCATTCATTTTCTTATTTTTCCTCTCGTGGTAAACGGTTTTGCTACATTCACTAAAACGTATACAAATGTTGCAAAGCTATTTCGCGCATGATGCTCGAATATAGTGAGACGGTATATCCTTTAACAGACAGACGTAACGCATGAGCTTTCAGGTGTCGTTTTATGTGTCAGTTCTTTTGTTACACTTTAATTTCTGATTAATTTCTCTGAAAATTTATCAAAATAATGTCTAATTAGATGTATGATTAACTTTGATTTGACACTAATTCGCGTTGCACAATGTGATTGACAAGTGATCCAGGAAATTCCTCAGTTTTCTCCGTAACCGTATTCTGATAGGTTGGGCTTGGTGAGAAGTTTGATGACAAACGTTTGCTGAACCTGCGGAGGTTACAATGACAATAGTGGTTGAATGGCGAAAAATAATTCATTTCAGTTGTGGAAAAGGTAAGTGACATTTATAACTTAAAGGGACATACATCCTTCCGGTATTTCGTGCGAACCGTTGAGACTGCAGTTGGCAAAACTTACAGAGGTTAGAGTTAATGTCGCTAAATCACCTCGAACGCAAGAAAAAACACGAAAATGAACGTGTTGGCAACATTTACATACGTTTGAACTAAAGTCGCGATACTGAGTCATGCACGAAAGCCAACAGGGATGTATGTCCCTTTAACCAATTTCATTAGTGAACGAACTTAAAACTTGCAAATAGTGTACAGAATGCATGTAGAGATTTTGAAACGAATTGGATAACTCATTGAAGAAGTCTAGTAAAAGGAGAAGAATAAATCTCCTGTTCTGCAACGAAACAACGAAAATGCAAAAATTAGAAAAAAAGAAGAGCATGCGCCAAGTTGTGTTTTCTTAGGTGGTGGTAGTGGTCGGGTGTTGTGTTGGCTTGTTATTCTAAGCTGGAAACTTGGTGGTAGCCATGTTGGTTTTGATATCACTACTTTTAAAGGCGAAACTTGGCATGTTTTTTTTTTCACTCTTTTGGGTTTTTGGTCTGATCATATTTACACAGATGAGAACAGGGGTGGTACGGTACAAAAATTCTTTATCCCGATAAAAGGTTTTAAAAGTAACGCGATAATCAATAATATCTCCATAAAACGAATTTTGAGGCAGGAATTACCATTTTAGTCTTATTAAAAGTACATTCTGCCTGCCTTATAAGAACGCAACTACTATCTCAGTTGGCATAAACGCAAAAATTATGACGTCACAAACCGGAAATATTTTCGTATTTTAACATCACACTTTATAATTTTTTAGGCTAGTATATTATAATTTTTCTACGGCGATCTATTGGCATAAATCATTTGAATTTTTACCGCATTATAGTCTTTTGGATTTTTTATCTCGTGGTAATTATCAGCAGACAATTAAAAATTACTATGCATACACACAATCGAAACGTCGTGGTCATTGTAAACGCGCAAAGGATCATATAATCACAAGATACTGTTAAATTAGTTCCTAATATTCAACTGAAAAATCTCCTAGACACCACATTTTAAAACGGATTTTTAGCAAGGGATTGGCTAACGGGAAGTAAATAGAACTTTGGGGCCATACTTGATGTGGAGGATCGAGAAAAATTGCTTTGGGAGGAATGTAACTTTAATTAAAAACAGAAGCTTGGCTGAAGCCTACAATGGGGGGCTTGGCCTACATAAGTAAAAGTAAAGCAAAATAAAATTGAATGAAAAACAAAGATGCACTACATTGCATTAGTAATTCGACGTGTTGTATGGCAGAATAAAGAAAAATGTGTAATTGATGTATGCAGTTGTAACGGCAGACATACCAACAGGACACTACTAAAAAATCTGAATGCGTGGTGTACTGAAGAATATCTACTATATTTCACATTATATTAAAAAAAAATTGTCTCACAACTTTTGCTACTACGATACGCCAAATGAACCAGAATCTTGTGTGCGACGATGCAATCACTGACCAGATAAGTTTTCATCGGACACTGATGTTGGTTTTATTACAAAAAAAAAAAAAAAACTGAAAGCTTCGTTGTTTTACAGTTT
>JAHWFP010167930.1:0-12690 GCA_023313725.1 Lithobius niger | reverse complement strand
TGCAACCAGCATGTTAGGTAGCTTTGGCTCGCTCTCTTGCCTCCCTGAGTTGGTTGGGAGTATGCGCGTTGCATTTTAAGCAAGTATGTCAGCGATTGGGGCCAAGCGCATTCATTAATTAGACCCACGTTCGGTCGGCGAATAGGTGTTTTTGTTTTCTGCCTTTATTCTCCAGTTGGTACGTGTTGGGCGCAGCAGCGAGCAGACGACAGCACGACCGGGGCGCGTCCCAGCGCGATCGTGTCGTTGTCGTCGTTGGGCGGCTGGCGTTTGGGATTTTGTGAAAGTGACACTGTGGATTTGACTTGGATATCACAACTGGATACCATGGCGTCGTTAAAGTCAGCAAGCAGGTCCACGAAACGTAAGTAGTGTGAGTAGATGTGTATCAGTGACGTCCTGTCATTTGTTTCTGACCGTTTTGGTCGAAAGTCGGCCATTTGCGGGGCGTGGGTCACGTGTTGATGACGTCATTCTGATCGCCTGGCAACCGATGTCGGTTTCCAAAATGGCGCTTCGTATGGCGTTATTCGACCCAGGATAGTTTTGATTGTATTGCAATTTTTGCCATTAACTAAGATTTTTCAGGAAATAGAATTGAAGTGGATTTAATTTGGGAGTAATTTCTGAACCATTTGTTTCGTGTAAGTTTTCTATATGAATTAGGATTGTTGGGTAATTTCGGGCGATGTAAAATTTCAATTTGGGTGGTGTGCCCGTCTATCTCCGTACCATCACCACTGGCGCCCTCAGACTTTCAACAACAAAAAAAAAGAAAAAGAAAAGAGGAGTGGAGCAGCACTCTCCCGAAAAAAGGGCAAAGCACAAAAAAGGGGCGAAAAGAAACATTTTGGAAGGTGGCCCAAATGGAAGATGTAAATAAAGGCAGGCTGCTTTTGTGAACCATGCATTCATAGGGATAGAAAAAAAAATGGTGTCTGAAAAAATCTAGTAATGACATTCCATGTTTAGCGTGGAATCATGGAATCACTACTATAATCCTCGAAAAGCCTTTGTATTTTAATGGTTTTTTCTTCATAATTTTATCTGCCAAAAGACATCCCCCCCCCCCCAGGGAAGGGGGAGAAAAAACGGGGGGGGGGGAAGGGCACGTGCCCCAACGTGCACATTACATTATTTCCGGTCGTAAGAGTCCAATTATAAGACACCAAAAGTGTATATTAAAATCGTCAGGAAGTATACGGCCTAATTGGAGAAATTTAAAAGTGACAATAATGGGGAGGATTTAGGGAACATAAGTCAATATTCGGTCGTATTCATCAGTTAAAAAATATAGGTATATTAAAAATGTGGTTAAATTCTTAAACTATGCAACCGGCCTCAGTCGCTCTTTTTGTCTTAAAAGTGTGACAAGTAAGCCTAAAAATTTAGAGAAGCGATTATTTACATGCCTAAATTAGATGCATTTCGACGGCCAGTCATTAAATGCCCCATCGGTCTACGTCACTGAGTTTTGATCGCCTGTCTCCAAAAAAAAATCATGGAACGTGCTTAAGGTAGTACTTATGAATTTTCAAAATGCGCTTGAGCTGTCTTACTCTGACAAGATAGCCCCGATGTTCTAAAATCGACCTTTCAAATCTTCGCTGTTCTAGTTTCGCGGCATTTTCAACGGTCCACATAACATTTGGCAGCAACACAAGGGAAAACTTTCTCTTTAGCCAAGCCAGGGAGATCGACAATCGTATGTTCTCATCTAAAAGCCGAAAAAAAAAACCGTGCTATGCTCATTTTCTCCGTCAACTTACACGTGATAAACTGCAGGTTATGCGAGGAGTCCTGCTGGCACACCAAAACAATACTATGCTTCATTGTAACCATACAAACTACAATGGTAACTACAATGGTAACTCAACGGTAACCTATCAATGGTAACTCAACGGTAACTAATTGTATCCATACATACATTTTAGTGATGCGAGGTGCAGAGCAGACAAAATGAGCTTCTCATCTAGGGGTGGCACGATAATCGATAATTCCATAATATCGCGATAAAATAATTTGTCAATTATCGTATCGTACTTTTTCTGATGTATCGAATTATCGAGCAAACTAACAAGAAGTAAAAATATGTAAAATTACTGGTGCTGTGCATGTTCGTTGACGTTCATAGTGACATCCGCTTGTACTGTAGTTTAAGTGATGAGGTCGCCTTTTTAATTCGAGTCTCACGTCGAATTAATGCGGTTGTGGCCAAAAAACGGGTGGACGCGATTTACGCCAGCGACATCTCCTCAAAAACCAGACATATTTGTTCAATTCTGATCCGGCGAAATTCCAGTATGTGGGTGGGTCACTTGCAGTGCGCAAGTACAAAAGATATTATGCTTCACAGAATACACATAAGACGTTTGAAGTATAATAACCTCTAACAAGATCCTTCAGCGAAAAACCGTCGCCCTGTAGTATACGATCTGTGGATGACGTCAGCCAAATGTCATCGTAAAGGTGTGCGCTCATACGAAACATTGCTGCGCATTTCGGCAAGTCAACTCTTCAAATTGCGGTCGGTTAGAGACTATGCGTAGACATCGAGATGGCGTCCTCTCTTATCGCGAAGTACAATACAAAGTAAGTCGTCACTTACCTTTGGCGGTAATCTGGATGGTACACTGAATTTACGCTGGAATTTTACGCTGGAATCTGTACGGTACATTGAACGCGAGGCGCGCATAGCCTCGCTGCTTTCCGGGTGCATTATTTACAGTATTTAATTACGATTATTTGTGGTGGTGTTTCTTATTGAACGAGTGAACAAAGCGAATGATGTCCTATTTTTACAGGTGCGGACTGGCCAGGGAGAGAAGGCGGAATATTCCTCCTGGTCTCTAATTCTCCGATTTAAAAAAAAAATCCGTAACAGGACGACTCACGCAAATTTTATTGGTTCGATATTAGTTTTACCAACAGATTTAAAATTACAAATAATAAAAATAAAGATAATTATAAAATACTAGTAAAACAAGTACTTTGTATTGAGTAACCTAACAAAAATTGGCCACATGAAATTGCAGTGTTATATTCAATGTGGAATTATCACAATTTTCGTGTGAATATTTTAACTTTTGTTAATACACCTAAAAAGTGTAAATAAATTAGAGTAGTCAACCTCACGTACCCTAAGCGCAATGTGATTTCTCCTACCCCCCACCCCCAAATTACCTGCTGAATTTACTGAAAATATGGTGTTCGAAGATTTAAAAAACGTAAAATTCAGATGAACAAAAACAAAGGGAACGAAAACTGTAAAACAACGAAGCTTTCAGTTTTTTTTTTTGTTTGTAAGAAAACCAATATCAGCGTCCGATGAAAACTTATCTGGTCAGTGATTGCATCGTCGCACACAAGATTCTGGCTTATTTGCCGTATCGTAGTAGCAAAAGTTGCGAGACAGTTTTTTTTAATATAATGTGAAATATAGTAGACATTCTTCAGTACACCACGCATTCAGATTTTTTAGTAGTGTCCAGTTGGTATGTCTGCCGTTACAACTGCATACATCAATTACACATTTTTCTTTATTCTGCCATACAACACGTCGAATTACTAATTCAGTGTACTGCGTCTTTGTTTTTCATTCAATTTTATTTTGCTTTACTTTTACTTATGTAGGCCAAGCCGCCCATTGTAGGCTTCAGCCAAGCTTCTGTTTTTAATTAAAGTTACATTCCTCCCAACGCTATTTTTCTCGATCCTTCACATCAAGTACGGCCCCAAAGTTCTATTTACTTCCCGGTAGTCAATCCCTTGCTAAAAATCCGTTTTAAAATGTGGTGTCTAGGATATTTTTCAGTTGAATATTAGGAACTAATTTAACAGCATCTTGCGATTATATGATCCTTTGCGCGCGTGCAATGACCACGACGTTTCGATTGTGTGCATGCATGTAGAAATATTTAATTGTGTGCTGATAATTGCCACGAGATAAAAAATCTAAAAGACTATAATGCGGTAAAAATTCAAATGATTTATGCCGACAGATCACCGCAGAAAAATTATAATGTACTTAAAAATTACTTTTGCAACGATTTAAAAATTAAAGATGAATTTAAAATGGGTTTCCTTCGCGATAAAACATTAAGGTTCCATATTCCACTAATT
The DNA here is from genome assembly GCA_023313725.1 of Lithobius niger. Lineage (NCBI taxonomy): Eukaryota > Metazoa > Arthropoda > Chilopoda > Lithobiomorpha > Lithobiidae > Lithobius > Lithobius niger. The sequence goes on along the minus strand of JAHWFP010167930.1, from coordinate 8,568 downwards.
AAAAATAATTATGGCTCAAAAACTAAAGATCATTATATTCCAACAATTTTCAATTTAATTCCATCAAAATTACTAGATTTAACTCAGTACACTTCAATCAAACACAAAATAAAAGAATGGCTAATTAACAACTAAGGTATAGTTTTATTTTTTAATTACTGTTTTTTTTTTCTGTGTCTGTGATTATTATTATTTTTATATTTTTTACCGTACTGTGTGATTTAATTTTGTTGTATAGATTTTTCTTTATCTTGATTGTGAAATTGTCTAAATGTGTAGCCAAACAAGGACTTTTATAGACCTTCGGCAACACTCTTTGAATAAAGGTTATTATTATTATTAAAAAAAAAAACTAGCCTAAAAAATTATAAAGTGTGATGTTAAAATACGAAAATCTTTCCGGTTTGCGACGACACAATTTTTGCGTTCATGCTGTTTCGTCTACTTCGCCCAAGGCTAACTGAGATAGTAGTTGCGTTCCTCGCTGCGAGAAATGCAGCTACTATCTTAGTTGGCCTTGTATTACCGAGTCTCGCGAAACGGTGCGATAGTAACATGCACGGATGGCGATCTGCGCGTGGCTGTTATAAGGCAGACGGGATGTACCTTTAATAAGACTAAAATGGTTATTCCTGCCTCAAAATCCGTTTTATGGAGAGATATTATTGATTATCGCGTTACTTTTAAAACCTTTTATCGGGATAAAGAATTTGTGTACCGTACCACCCCTATTCTCATCTGTGTCTGTCTGTCTGTAAATATGATCAGACCCAAAACCCAAAAGAGTGGAAAAAACCCCGCCAAGTTTCGCCTTTAGAAGTATTGATATCAAAACCAACATGGCTACCCCCAAGTTTCCAGCTTAGAATAACAAGCCAACACAACACCCGACCACTACCACCAACTAAGAAAACACAACTTGGCGCATGCTCTTCTTTATTCTAATTTTGTTTGTATCTTTTTGCATTTTTGTTGTTTCGCTGCAGAACAGGACATTTATTCTTCTCCTTTAACTAGACTTCTCCAATGAGTTATCCAATTCATTTCAAAATCTCTACATGCATTCTGTACACTATTTGCAAGTTTTTAAGCTCGTTCACCAATGAAATTGGTTGAAGGGACATGCATCCCTGTTGGCTTTCGTGCACGACTCAGTATAGCGACATTAACTCTAACCTCTGTAAATGTTGCCAACTGCAGTCTCAACGGGTCGCACGAAATACCGGAAGGATGTATGTCCCTTTAAGTTATAAATGTCACTTACCTTTTCCACAACTGAACTGAATTATTTTTCCTCATTCAACCACTATTGTCATTGTAACCTCCGCAGGCAGGTTTATCCACGCTACAATGTTCAGCAAACGTTTGTCATCAAACTTCTCACCAAGCCCAACCTATCAGAATACAGTTACGGAGAAAAATGAGGAACTTCCTGGATCACTTGTCAATCACATTGTGCAACTCGAATTAGTGTCAAAGCAAAGTTAATCATACATCTATCCAGACATTATTTTGATAATTTTTCAGAGAAATTAATCAGAAATTAAAGTGTAACTAAAAGAACTGACACATAAAACGACACCTGAAAGCACGTGCGTTACGTCTGTCTGTTAAAATGACATATCTCACTATATTCGAGCATCATGCGCGAAATAGCTTTGCAACATTTATATACGTTTGAGTGAATGTGTAGCAAAACCGGAGGATATTCCTAAAATTGTGCATTTTTATCACAAAAGCATGAAATTGGCAGGAATGTTGTTTACAATAAATTAAGAATTTTAAGTGTTGTAGGCCAGGGGTGCATAAAATTCTTACAGGGAAAAATTTCCCACAAAACCTTTCTACAGATTTTTCAAATTTCCACAGCCTTTCACTATGTAGGCAAGCCATTTTTCAGTGATTTTCCTCAGTTCTTTGAAATTTCCCGCAAACCTTGTTCTAGCGTTCTGGCATATTCTGCACCCCTGTTGTAGGCATTCTCCTAAATTATTATGAGCCGCCATATTGGAAAATGGCGGCCCAATAGTCTAAAATTGTGCATTTTTATCATAAAAGAATAAAACTTGGCAGGAATGTTGTTTACTTAGAATTATTAAAAATTTAAGCGTTGTAGACATTCTCCTCAATCGCTATGAGTCGCCATATTGGAAAATGCTGGCCAAATAGTCTAAAATTGTGCATTTTCATCGTAAAAGCATGAAATTTGACAGGCATGTTGTTTACATAAAATTAAGAATTTTAAAATTATATAGGCATTCTCCTGCATTGCTATGAGCCGCCATATTAGAAATGGGCAGCCAAAATGGCAGTCAAATTAAGTTTTTTCTCATAACTCTTGAACAAATCAACGGATTTAACTTTTCTTTTTTTTCTTCCTGTTATTCGTAATTGATTTTTTTAACCAAAAAACTGAAATAACTTTTCATACGACCAACCATTTTATCTGAAAATCTTAGTTGTAACTACTATTTTCTGGAATTCTGTGAGCTATATGGTCTGAATATTTTTTATTATACGATTTGCTTACTTATGGCTTAATAGGCCCCTGAATTTGTTATTTTACTTGGAAGTAATTAGTACAAAGATGAAACCTACGACATTCGCCCTTGAAAGCAATTGTAAATAACATATCAAAATTATACTAAAATATGATTAATTGAAATACGCCATTTGCCCGAATTCAACACTTTCAAGGTTATTTATTGAAACACTGAATTCCCTTTCACAGTTAGAAAATTTACACTCTTACTTTACTTTGTTCTTCTTGAAATATTCTTTCCAATGATATACTACGGAAATACGGTAAGTACTGGAAGTGGTATGAATGAATCATTATTAATGCATAGTATGTGCCGTAATGTAAATAATAGGTTTTTTATAGTGCTCAAAATTAAAGGAATTTTTCACTTTTTGTGAAAAGCGATAAGTTTGGTACGGATGCACATGAAGGATAACTAAAAAAAAAGCTATATGATAGCAAGTTCAAACCCCCCCCCCCCCCCGAGGGGGTGAGGGAGGGGGTGACTTACTCTCCCCCAAATGGTTCTCTGGCTGTAACTCCTTAACCGTCAACAAATCAAAAGCATAAAGTGAAGCAAAGACATTCAGCACACAATTCTGGACAGGAAAGGGATTGTACATCGTTTACAAGAGCAACCCTGGAACCACACAATCGTATTTAAAGTATTATCACCCTTAATTCACACGGACGCTCTTTTTTTCAATTGGTTGTTATAGTGATTTTCGTGTTCCAAGTGCTCTTACGGTCAATGGACGTGCTTCGAATTTTCTGAAAGGGTGGAATCTATTCTTTTCATCAATCCTAACCAATTTTTTTTTACCTTAGGTAGCTATACCCAATGAAATGCGAAAAGGTAACGGCATAGTGGCGAAAGCGTATGGTGATTTTAGAATTCAAAGTGCTCCTGCGAGCCTATTCTAATAGCCCGAAATGGACATGCTTAGGATTTTCTGAAAGGTGGCGATTTATTCTTTCCATCAATCCAAACCGAAATTGTTTAACTTAGATACAGACCGTTCTACACCAATTTAAGGTGAGAGGTAAAGGCATAGCAGTGAAAGCGTATGTTGATATTCGAATTCAAAGTGGTCTTGCGAGCCCTCTTATAGCCTGAAATGAACATGCTTAGAATTATCTGAAAGGTGGGGATGTATTCTTTCTATTAGTCCCATCCGAAATTATTTAACTTAGGTAGGAATTGTCCTACACTCATTTAAAGGTGAAGAGGTAATGGTGCAGTGGCGAGCGAATGGTGATTTTCGAATTCAAAGTGCTCTTGCAAGCCTTCTAATAGCCCGAATTTGACATGCTTAGGATTTTCTGAAAGGTGGCGATCTATTCTTTTCATCAATCCTAGCCGAAAATTGTTTCACTTAGATAGGGACCGTCCTACACCCGTTTAAATGTGTATCAGTAACTGGTGTAGCGTCTAGTTTCAATTTCAAAGTACCATTGTAATGTTCATATTTGTATTCTTATCTTAGCTAAACAATTTCGGTTAGGATTGAATGAAAGAAAAGATCCATACCTTTCAGAAAATCCTAAGCATGTCCATTTCGGGCTGTTAGAGGGCTCGCACACCTTTAAATTCTAAATTCACTTTAAATTCAAAATTCATCATACGCTTTCGCCGCTTACACCATTGCCTTTTCACCTTTAAATGGGTGTAGGACGGTAGCTATCAAAGTTTAATAATTTCGGCTAGGATTGATGGAAAGAATAGATCGCCACGTTTCAGAAAATCTTAAACATGTCCATTTCGGGCTGTTTTTCAAAGTTATGGAAAACAAGTCATTTGGACGCCATTTTACAATATGGCGGCTCATAGCGATTGAGGAGAATGTCTACAATGCTTAAATTCTTAATAATTCTAAGCAAACAACATTCCTGCAAAGTTTCACACTTTTATGATAAAATGCACAATTTCGTCTAATTTGGGAATATATCCTCCGGACTAGTTTACCACGAGAGGAAAAATAAGAAAATGAATGCCTCTGCAACATTTAAACATGTCCGAAGTAATGTTGCAAAACATAGCCGTAATGATAAGCTAACCGGGAGGGATGTACGAATGTACCTTTAATGGTGGAAGATGGACAAATTCTACCCATGCATCACTGTGTGAGTCTTCACGGCCAAGGGGGGGGGGGTGGGAATTGGTAAGAATAGATCGCGGTGGCGATAAACGTTGGCCCCTAATCAGCCGGGGTCACGGGGGTGAATTCCCGTTTCGCCAAATCCCGTTTCGCCAAAAAGAAAGCAGATTAAAAACTTTGGCCTGAAGGGCAATTCCCTTTTCGCCAAATCCCTTTTCGCCAAAACTAATTTGACAAAATTGTACGCACATAAAATTAAATAACTTATTAGGGATTTAAAAGACAAACATTTAAGAGAGACAAGCAGTGGTAGAATAAGATCAATTGATTTATTTACGTTTTGTAAACTGGCAATACAGACGGGAAAACGTGTACTTAAATATTGTTTAGAATGCTTGGTCGTCACTACGTCAATGCCAAGGTTCTCTTTTAAGAATAGTTGGAACCACTTCCACAGCGGCTCCAAACGCGTCCACCATCGATCTGTATACGTTGGTTGTACTATCTCCATTGGTGTAAAGGGTAAATTAAGGTCGCTGTTTCTCGAAAATAAGGTCAGTTTTTTTCCAAATTTACCTAACCTAACCTAAACTAACCACATAACACCAGAAACGGCAACCAAAATCTTAAACCTTTCTAAACTTCACGCGCCGGAATCTAGATAGGCCGGCCATCTTGCTCGGAGCTTCTGCGGTAGTGGACCCGAATAGTTAGTTATACACATCATGGTTACCCATTCCCAAATGGGAATTCCCATTTTGCAGAATCCCGTTTCGCAGAATAAAAAATTAAAAAAAATTAACCATTGCAGAAGTTAAAGATGCATGCCTATTTGGAAGGAATTTGTGATTAGATGCGGTTTGTGATGTTATGGGTTTAGCCGAAGCGAGCGCGGTAGCGTGAACGAGGCACGTAATTTTAAGAAAAATATTCTGCAAGACGGGTGTTTGTCTATAAATGTCTGACCATTACATGGGAGGCATGTTTTAAATTTCGTGTGCCTAAAACTTCGTGAACAGTATTTGAAGAAACGGAATTTGGCGAAACGGGATTTGCCCTTTAGGCAAAAGCTTTTAATCTGCTTTCTTCGTGGCGAAACGGGATTTTGAAATGGGACGTAACCGTCATGGGGAAAAGTGAAGTTGAAGGTTGGGGTTAGGGGAAGTTGAATGGATCTTAAAAAAATTGCAGCAGGTAGAAAATTAGATTTTGATTTTATCAGTATTATCATTTTTTTGAATCCCGTGAGGGCTCGTTTACGCAACGACTCGCTTTTGCATTCTCGCAGCTAAATGCGAGAAATTATCTGAAATTCCAACGTGGTGGTGGTTTTTGCTCTGCCGGCTTGCAACACAAACAGTCAATAATGTGAGATTAGAAGCAAATGAGAAAATTGTTTCGTCTGGAGAAATTCTTTATCTTATTGCCACGGATTACAAGACTGCAAGCATTTACTCAAACGATGTCGAATTTAGCTAATCCAGGTAGCGATGTTACCATGGCAACGACAAATTTGCCACCACGATTAAACTCTTAACTGCGAGATTGTATACATATAGTCCTGGGTGTAAGCAGCAAATTCTTCAAGAAAACTGTACACTTTTTGAGGATAACACAATCTCCCGTTTACGTCATGTCCATACCCATTAGCAACTTTTAGGAAAGGGTGCCTCCTGAAACCTGTCTAAAAACCAACATGGCGGCTATTTTGATTTAAAATGGGCGTCACACAATAAAAAAAAATTCAAATTATACTAATTTATGTAAGTTTGGTGTCAATTGCTAGGAAAGGTCTACCGAATTAAAAAAAAAATGCTCTAAAATGGTGCCAGGTCTCTACGCGACAAGATATCCAAGATGGGGGCCAAAATGGTGGTAAAATTCAGATGTTTTTCATAATTTAAAAATGTACGTATAATGTAGAGGTAGTTTTGCATTAGTGCTCAAAAACGTGAGTTCGTTTGCAATGACTAATAACTAGCAAACACCAGGTGAAATCAGTAGTGTAGTGTTTTTGCAATTACGAGGTAAGCCGCGGCTGCTTCTCTATGCTTAGCACTGTATTTTTCTTCAATTCACCGTAAGTTGCACCTTCAAAGTGATGCGGTAGCAGTTCTAATTAAAGATAAATAGATGTATTTGGGTTTAGATATCAGGTGGAAATGAGTATTTTTCATCGTGGGCAATTATAGTTAATGGGTGTGTGGCTTCGGGCCAGGGCCCTGGAATAAAATTACCTCATTATCAAATTTAATTACCTTGCGGCTGGCGTTTGCTAATTGGCATTGTTCCGAAAGTACACTGTTTAAAACAGTGTAAAACAATAAAAGTGATCGTTCAGAGAGACCCGTAGCTTCGGAATGGCTCAACCAATTGAAAAAGTGATCTCTTTGAGGATGGAGGAGCAGGAAATTTCTGGTTAGACATCATGTTTCATATTTTAGGTAGGTGCAGTAGTTTTTCTGCAATGGTGGCAGAACAACAACAACAACTTGAACAACTAGAAGGGAACAGTTTTCAAATTTACGTGTGGCTCCCTATACTTTTACTCTTGCACAGAATTGCATTATATTTGGTATAAATATACCTTCCATACTTATCAACTATCTGGTCAGGTTAGGTCAAAATATATTGAATAGAACGAAGATATTAATTATTTTAATTTTTCTGGAGGAGGGGGGGGGGTACTTCAATCATAGATACAAACAAAAACGTCAAGTGGGCCGTAAAAAAGGGTTATATGACTGAAGTTTGACTTTACGTGCTAAAATGTACACGGATAAAACTTGACTTGGACATCTTTCGTGTATTGTACAAAATACTGATGGAACTGTCCGTTATTTTCCACGGGTGATCGGTTAGTTGATGCGTATTTCATTTAGACGGGTAAATTCCTTTAAAGAGTTAACCTCCCACGAAACGTTGCTAATGTGCAGGCGTTACATCTGGAAGAACACACTCGAAGGCTATAAAATTTTACGTTTGGCAACTTTTAGATTTCCTGTTTACTAGGCTACCGTGTTGGTGCGCAATGTAGTCTGCAGATGCGTAACGGCGCCTGTACTATAAAACACTACACTACAATAAGGCTAGAACTGTTTTCAAGTTTGAGTTTTTGTTGTCTGCATTTTGGAACTTTCTCCAAATCCACGACAATGACGGAAGTGATCGCCAATTTGGTTGTGACCAACATAAAGACGTCTGGGATTACTACGCAACGTAAGTATGTATTTGTTATAAAATAGCAAGCCGATAATGGAAACTTTGATGTGGACGAGTCTAAATTTATTTTCTGGTATATTCGTACAGGAAATGTTGGACACTACAATACTTGGTACTAAACGGGACGATAGGCCTAACAGTTTTTACAAGATTTGCCTATACTGTTTTTGGCATGGTTTTAGTCTCATGTAGCCGTCGAAATGGTTGGGAAAACTACAGCAACGACTTTATCCGTCGGTCCGTCCGTCGTCTTTTTCAACTCCGGAACAGTACCAGATAGATAACAACGGTTTTCACCGTTAGATTCAGCGTCCAAAAATTAGTTAGAATTAATAAAATAACAACCGAAAGTGTGAAGTGGAAGTAGCCCACAAGTGCCTAGAAAGAGCCGAAAAGTGAGCCCATTATCTGTGGAACGGCAACAGATACAGATAAACTGTTTTCACCATGAGATTCAGCTTCCAAAATTAGTTTAAACCTATCAGCAAACCGGAAGTATGATGCGGAAATGGCCCGAAAGTGGCGGAAGTGTACAAAAGACCGGTTGTGACTTTGTAGCCGCCGAGTCGCTTGTTTACTAACACAGTAGAGCTGTTGTACAAAATCAGTCATCATAACATTTCTTACACGTTGCACACGAGGATAAATTTCAGGTGTTAACGGCTTCCTCCCATTTTTCAAAGGCTGTAGTAGTAAAAGGAAAAAAAAAATGCCACATATTTAGCG
>JAHWFP010167929.1:0-21669 GCA_023313725.1 Lithobius niger | reverse complement strand
AGAGTTTTGATTCCTCCAGGGTAGCCAGCACTCAGGAACTGAATGCAATTAAATTTACAGGTAGTGGATATTTTCCAACCGGCAATTAGAAATATTCATCTATCTAAATTCTTTGCCAGAAACTTTGAAAAATATTATCTAAATTGCACTCTGTTCAAAATTGTTTTATTATGTCACTATTTGATTTTATAGCTTGACAACCGTCTTTGACAGACTTAATTTGTTATTGGCTGAGTGTAAGCAGCCCCTTGGGTCCTTCTGTGATCTTTGCTATTCTATAAATTACTATTCTAAGATACAGATTTAATTTCAGGACTTTAAGATAGCATGTGAATTTTTGCATCATTACTACTGAGCATTTAAAATGTCATCCTTAGTTTCCTCCATTGTTTTCTTCATTTATTGATCATACTCTGCTCTCATTTGCTCTCTTGTTGACTTGGTGAAAACGATCGACTGTACGTCGCGTGATCTTTGGATGAACATGTACATACAGGGTGGTCCATAAAAAACGAAGCAGCAAAATTTTTTTAAATCCACACTTTTTTGTTAGCACCCCAGAACCGTAACGGGACTTTCAAAACTACCTCTTCTATTAGACATCATCTGACCCTTTACGGTTCTAGAGGGCGCTAACAAAAAAGTTTGGACTTAGAAATATTCCACTGTTGCATATTTATGGACCAACCTATAGACCAAAGTCTATACACGAAGTATATCAAAGATCGTGCAAGTGCAAGGAATGAGATTCCAATGTGCACGGAATCGCATATACAGTATTAGCTCCGGAAAATTTAGCTGTTGCGTTTTTAATGGACCAAAGTCTACAGACGAAGTATACCAAAGATCGTAAGAGTGCCAAGCAATGCGATTCCCATGTACACGGAATCACATATATTAGCTACGGTACGTGATGAAGTCTGCTGGAAACTAAGCCCCATGCCAATGGAAAAACCCCGGACTCCGGCGTGCCAACACAAATGCAGCGCAGCGGGCACAATGCCGGCATTGTATTGAAGCTAAGCGGATGGCATGTTTACCATTAACGACGTTAAGTGTATACGGTATACCGATTACTTTATTCATCATTACCTGATATTACATTGCTGAAACTTCCATTGCCATTTGCGTATCTCAACCAGAAATCAAACAACAAATAGTGAAAATCAAACCCCTCTATGCCTTGTACCCTAAAAAAAATTATCATGAATATTCAGTGATTACCTGACCCTCCCATGCCTTCAGGAAATGCCTGGATACCAGTCATGAAAAGGACTATGTGATTGATCGAATCTGCCTCATTGATGTTTATGAGGAACTGTGTTTCTCCCACCATCTGGAAGTCAGTCTGCACCTACGGAAATCAGAACATAGAAATCATTAAAACTTGGAACAGATTTCAACCGATACTCTTTTTATTGCCATGAATGTACATCAACTGTATCTTCTTTTTAGTATTAAGTGAGAATTCCTGGGAGTTAAACTAGGGCATTATCATTATGATCCTCGGCCTTGTTGAACATGCCGTAACACAACAAGACATGAATAGTAAAAACCAATAAAGCCTTTCTCCCACTAGCATGAGCATTCTCAGAAGTACGCTCTAACCTGCAAATAATCTGTTACATCCAAACACTACTCATGCACACTGACGTAACACCCGCTGCCCTCTCTTGCCACAAAACTGAAACACTCAAAACACAACTTAACAGCTAAGGCCACGCAAAGTTAATTGTTTGGTTTACAGGCGCGTGCGGGTGCTTTAAATTATCGCGGGTCAAACCTTTTTATTTGAAACTTTCACCCACTAAAAATCACATTTTCGTCAAATATTGACCGTTTTTGACATTCTAGTACACCATTTTAACCGCCTCGAAACGAGCTTTCCAATGGAGCCAATTTCAAACCTCTAGCTAATACCACTAAGAAGTTATTTGACAAAAACTAAAACACTTTGAATATTAGATGACATAAATAACATATTTAACAATATTATATTTTTTTAGGCTGAATTCATATTCTTTCAGCTTTGAGCTAGGTAGGGCCTACATGTCAAAGAAGTGTGGTTAGTTAAATAAAATAAAAAATAAAATAAAATGCCTGGTTGCCTGGTGCTTCAATTTGCAACCTCGCCCGTAAACCAAACAATTTTTTTTGCGTGGCCTAAACCAATGCACCAAGACTGGCTGCATCGAATGAATCACAGCCCCATGGTGCACCAAGACTCATCACAGCTCCATGGTACCCATGGCGTCTACTAAATCCGAACTGTAAAAAAAATCATGATATTTTTCAGGATGTCATGACTGGCATGCATAAAAAAAGATCATGACCTTTTAAAAAATTGTATTACCGCATAGGAAAAGGAAAAAAGGCCTACCCAGACAAAATGAACTGTTGCAAAGTACAGTCAAGTGCTGCAGGACTAAATAAATACAAATACAGTAACAGACTCCCTCCTCTCAGGACAACCAATAAGGAACTCATTGAAAGTGAGATCCTTCACTTGCTCTTCACTCTAGTTAAAAAACTGATGACTTAATTGAAAAAAAAAATCCTGGTTCATTTGCAAAACTCTTGACTTTTGCAGGATTACTATAACTAACCAAAAAATTGTGATTTTTCCAAGAATATCAGGAAAGTATGCTTAAGACACCCTGATCTAGTAACAACAAACGTCACTATAACACTACCTTTACTTGAACGAGTGCATCCATTTTGTGGTAATGGAGGACAGCAGGTGATCTGTACGTAAGGGGAGAAATTAATTGTTTGGACGTGATATTTGTATTCTTTTTATTTATTTAAATTATATTTATTTACTTTTTGGGTGAGTGGGTGTTTTTACTGCTTGGTTGCACTGGTTTGGCTTTTGAGTTGCTTTAATATTGATAATGCTACTGGCCTGAGCCACCTTTTCAGAAGAGGGTCCAACTAAACACACATCGCCAACACAATGCCACCCAAACAACCATGTTTAGTACCCCTCCCATACCACCACCGCAGAAAAATTGTCTTTCCACTCCATATTCTCCTCTCCTCCCCCCCCCCCAACCAAGAAACCACAACCTAGCCTCGCTCCTCTGCCTCCTTCCCATCCCATACTTCCCTCCTCCTGAAGTCCTCCAACCCAACAAGTCAACACACGGTCTAAATTCTCCTCCCCTTCTCCACACAACCCACACCCTCTTCTTCCCCATTTGCTTGCCAAAAGCAACTTCTCAATATCAAGGACCCCGCCGTAGCCCTGAACAAATGGAACACTCCACCAGTCCCCAACATACCACCTCTTCCAGCCAGTGCCCACTTTAGCCGACATGAACCACACAGTGGAGGATTTCCCATCCGTTTTCCCCACAGGGTAGTCTACTCTTCTCGATTCCCTTCCTCCATTATATACACTAGCCAGCCAACTTCTATTTCCCTACAATAACCATACGGTATTTCGTCGCCAGCCGTCTAATACGTTCCGTCCATTTCATCTTGCTCCTCGTCATGACATACTTGTAAACCCTTCTCACCATATAGTCTCCAATCCCAAATTCCTCTGTCAACTCCACCTTGGCCACTACCTCCCTACCAATAAACATGACAAACCCATCACTCCCTTCACCAACTCTGTAGCTGTACAGTGAGTGGCCCCAGTCCCCTTGTTCCAAGCCCCACTTGGAAATCCTGTTTCCACACCCCAGTCCTAAGTGAAGCCCCGGTATTGCCACCCCCTTGCACAGGACACATGCCACCTCATACCTGTTGTAACCCTGCAACACAACCTTATTCCCCATACCCTTCACCCTTCCTGCCTTGGCAATCACTTTCTTCTCCATATTCCCCAAGTATGCCCGCTTCACCAGAAATATGACCACCGCGTACACACACTTCAGCACACTCCATACCTTAACATCCCCTATCCACACTAACTCCTCACCTGCTCAACTCGGAGACCTCTTCCCTCACAAACATTGCACACCCAGACTTCTCCCCACTACACAAAGTATCCATCCCAACTTTTTTTTCTGCCCCAAAATCCTAAAACGCACATGTTGCGCGTAGTACAAGCAGTACGGAAAAAATATTTTGTGCTATGCCCTGTGATTTGGATTGTTTTCGGGCAAGAATGCAAGTTGGACGATGTAAGATGCAACCCTGCAATATTATTGCCTTTCCTGCAATAAATTTAAACTACAGGTGCTGGAAATCTTGTAAGAGTTGTCGAGTTAAAAATGCTCTCGTTATTTGGACCAACCTCTGCTCCCTTGCCCTGAAGAAAACTTGCACTTTTGAAAATCGCGTTGCAGAAGTAAAAGTATTACCTCAAACTTCACACTTTTACCACCATGAAGAACACAACAATTGCTCAACTTCAATTTTCGATGAAAACTGTTTAGTTTAAAAACCTGGTTCACCTTCATCAGCAGCACCTACGCACACCAAAAAGCACGTAGTAACATCAGTTGGGTTCAAAGTTTTTGAAAAATGTATCATAGAGATCGACATACATCGTTACATTTTGTGAGCCAATGATGTAACAACAAACTTTTTAGTGTGTGTAGATGCTTCTGATGAAGCTAAATGGGTTCTTAGAACATTTTTCACCGAGAATTCAAGTTAAACTATTATTGTGTTCTTCATGGTGGTAAAAGTGTTAAGTTTGAGGTAAGATGCCTGGTGTTAATTCCCACAGTAAAGGGCTGTTGCCGATTTTTTTGTGAGCAGGAAATTACTTTCTGCTAAAATTCAATTATCTGCAATCAAATTTATTTTCTATTAACATTTTATAGCCATTATGGTCACATGGGTTAGGTTAGTTTTAATATAGCCAATGGCGTAGCTACAGGGTGGCAAGGGTGGCAGAATGCCACCGGCCCCCAGCCTTAGGGGGCCCCGAAAGAAAACAATATTCAGATTTTAAAAAAAGACTCTTTCGTAGTACACTTGATATTTAATTTTATGTAAACTATATTTAAAAAATGAACTTCGAGCCTCCCCGTCCGTCTATCCTTCTAACATTAAAGGGCAATTACGTCCATTTTGACATGCATGCTTTACTTTTGGTTAATTTACATAACTAAACACAAGAACTGCGATAAGAATACGTTACGTACGTCCGATAGAACAATTTAATTATTGCATCACCAAAACACGACATGGAGCCCGCCATTTTTTGCTGGAAAGCGCAGAAATTAATGCCGACTGATGTCACAGGTGTAATGGATGCAGCTAAGGCCGTCGCAGGGGTCGAAATATTCGGATGCACAGGGGCAAACTGCACTCCAAAATCGCACTTTGCACTCCAGAAGCTACACTTGGAGTGCAAAATTGCACGCCAAAGTTGAATTTTTCATAACTTTTGAACCGCACAAGCTGCAGACTTGCGGTTTGCGGCATTTTAAACAGCTTGGAATTAGATTTCCAGTGACACCATGCCTTCCAAAGTAGTTAAACTTCATTTTTTACTACATTGGCTTAAAGTATGGGTATTTTTTTTCCAGTTGATTAGTGAGGTTAAGTTGTTTAAAGCAAAGTGCAGGAAAACAGTACATTATTGTGATGCTGAATGTTAGAATTTTCAATGGATATAAAAATGGGAGGCCATAGTGTTGGTTTACATTTGTGTTTTGCACTCCAAAGAAGTTTTCAGCACCCGAGTAACATATTTTGGAGTGCAAATTTGCAACCGGATCAAAATTTGGAAATTCGACCCCTGCCGTCGGACGCTTGAGCTCTCACAGCCAATACAGCTATCTCAATCGGCTGCGATTCGAAATCGAAAAGTGACACATGTCGGCATTAATTTCTGCGCGTTACAGCAAAACAATGGCGGTCTCCGTATCGTGTTTTGGTGATGCAATAATTAAATTGTTGTATCGGACGTATGTAACGTATACTTACCGCAGTTCTTGTGTTTAGTTATTGTGTTAAGTGATCCAAAAGTAAAGCATGCATGTCAAAATGGCTGTAATTGCCCTTCAAAAAAACGAACAAATTTTCTATGTCCAAACTTTTTTCCAAGTTATTTTTTTTTAAGTAGGGACCACTTTTTTTTTTTATCCTGATAAAAGGTTTTTAAATTATCACGATGTAACAAATTTTGAGGCTAGAATAACTGTTAATTTATTAATTAAAAAAAAAAACATTACCTGAAGCCCACAGTGGTCTGCTTGACCTACTTAAACAAAAGTGAAGCAAAATAAAATTAAACCGGTTGCTTCGTGTTCAAACCACAAGCGGATGTCACTAAGAACATGAGCAAAATCCGTAATTTGACATCTTTATAATGCTCGTCAGTTTGTTCAATAATTCTATGTTAGAAAAAGTACCATAAGATAATTGACGCACACAGTTATCGCGATATTTTATCAAATTATCGTGCCACCCCTACGGTAGGCCAACATGCACTTCCTCCAACCTAGGCAACACGAATGAAAGACTAACTTAGGACAATATCATTAAAAAAAAGCCATGTAAAGTAGAGATAGCAGAGCCAAAACAGTTGTCAAGTTTATTGTCTGTACCAAAATCACTCGGGCTTTACTAGGCCGAAAAGTGTGACTGTACTGTGACCAGCAAACCCCTTCTCCCGGGCATGGTTATGGTGGGGCGACTTCACATTCAGCTCCGTCCGTCCCAGCATCTTTATAATATCGGAGGCCGGCTAAAAAGAAAGCCTAATGGAAGACCTAAAGGAAAACCACTTCTCCCCTCCTCGCGCCCGCATTGAAAATGCACTCTCCCACTCTACCTGCAGCCAAAAAAGGAGCCAGGCATGAGTGGTCGATCAATCTGACAAGTCGTCGGGAAAATGTCCCGGAAAATGTGACCGGCCCCTTCCTCTAGTTCAATCTATAACATCCAAATTGACACGTTAGGTTGACCAGTCTGCTGGGGCCTTTTGAAAGAGTGCGTGGGCGCTTTTCTGATTTATCACTGCCCACAAAATCATTTATACTTCCACGAGTAATGTGATGAAACCATAACGCGTAGAACAACCAGCGACGCGCCCTTTTACTTACACGCCACTTCACACACCAAACTCCATGCGCACCAAATTAACCCGAGGTTGCCAGTGATTCCGCAGATTAGAGAACATTCTCTAATCTGTGAGCGATATGTTTTTACTCACAACCACCAATACCAATTTAGACGGCTTGAATGGCTTTCCTTACCAGTCTACCAGCTACTATGATGCCAAACATGGCTGTCATAAACACAGTGGCTTCCAACTAATGTTCAAGAAAATTGGTAACTCTTTGAATGAAAACTAAAATCCTTCCATAAAGTTAAACCAGATTAAACATAAACAAATGTTTTCATCACCAGGAAGCAGACATGTTTTCCCAGCATGCTTTGGATTAGGATTTGTTTACCCCGAGGCCCGCTGAGATAGTAGCTGTGCTGTTCGTGGTGAAGCACAGCAACTATCTCAGCGGGCCTTGATTTACCCACCTTGTTCGGGAACTCGAGACCAAGGACAACTGAGATCAAAGACCTTGGAATAGTAGTAGTATAGTCTGAGATTGAAGCTACGTTTTCACCTTTAGTCCGCGAAGAACGCAGCTTCAAAAGCGCATAGCCGCAGACCAAATCCTCCGTGTTAAAGCTTAGCGCATGTATCGTACATGTCTTGGCATGTGTGGTCGCACAAACAATAAGCCCACACCCTGAGTTTCACGATTGCTTGCGTCATACGTTTTAGGATTACAGAAATCTCGATATGTATAGTAGCGCGCGAAGCGCGCCCCCTCAGTCGGTGTTTCATACATATCTGTTTAGGGTAAATAAAAAAGAACGGTCAAAAAACACTATTGCAGCGTCATTTTTCGCATGATCATGCCTGGACCTGCGAAAGGTGTTAAAATGGAAAATTTGGTCTGCGGCTAACCGTGCGTCCCGTTTGGCAAAGCGCTTCAGCGCTTATAAAAATCACTGTCCCGTTTGTGTGAGCGCTTCGTTTGCTGAAGCGCTCATGACTGGTTCGTTTGCAGGCGCTGAGAAAGTGCTTCGAAGCAACGCGAAGCAGAAAAATTGGTGCTTTTTTTTTTTAGCTTAGCTTCAAGATGGCCGCTCCCTTGTACGTGGACGCTATCGAACTGACGTGAGATAATGGCACATTTTTCAGCCTAACAGTCGACTCTATTGAGACTAACAGACGCCATACCGTAATTAGTTTTGTGTGCTTGCTGAAACACTAATTTATAAAACGTTCGCAAGTACGTGCATAGTCACAAATTCTGAAATATATTTCGTAATTTTTAATTGTTTGCTTAGTTTGCCAGACTGAATCCCTTCACTGCAAACAGCCCAACTAAATACACGTCGTCTACACAGTGCTGGAAAACAACTGGCGCGCGTGTTTTTTACCAAGAGCCCAAATATTCACAAATGAGTTATTTTTATAAAATCGCCAGCCATCTTGTTTCCTACGACGATCCTAATACTATCCGGTCTATTCCGGCACTTTTTGCATATTTGCGGTGCTCGTGCCGTGACGTCACCTCAATGTGAGGAGCTCCACCGTCGCCAACGTCTATCCATATATAAAGGCGGGATATTTACAGTTTCCAATGTTGAGCACCAGAGGGAGTCTTTTCTTTCAAATTGCGTCACGGAGTCGTCGTTTCGCGTCATCTGTCAGTCCTTCACGCGAAGGCCAAGTGAAATATGTTCACCACTTCGAGAGCTTTTTGAACTGTATTGTCCTGGAGTGAGTAATGTAAGAATTCTACTCCCATTGGGTAACGTAGACGTTAACTTGTGCCTCAAGTGAATGTCTGCAGAAATATGGATACGTGGAGGCAAGAATTTATAGGTTCTTGGTGGAGGCTATGTTGAGTTTAGTCTGTTTTAGTAAATAAAAAAATAACAAAACTTAACGGTAATATTGCTACAGTACAAGTTACGAGGTCGGCATGCAGTCATTGCCAGTGATCTTTTACTCTCCATCCCCATCAACGTTTCAAATGTAATATGAAAGTGTAGATGCACGGTAGATGGTGTGAAATGGAGGGAGGGGGGTTGCTATAGCAACGAGGCAGTCAGGGACGACGCTAAGGGGGGGCGAGGGGGGGCGCTCGCCCCACCACATTTTTGGCCGCCCCCCCTGGCGCCCCCCCCCACTCATCAAATGAAAATAAAAAGTATAAACGAAGAAAATTCTGCTTATTTATTAAGAAAACTACGTTAGTTTCTTTCAAAGCGACAAGAAGGACTTGAGGTTATATCAATAGAGCCCAGTTGTCACTGTGAGAGTTGAAAAATCACCTTTTGTACAGCTGATTTAAAAATGTTCCCAAAAAATAGGGTATGAAGCAGTTAAGAACGTTCGGTATGAGAAAGAATTACAAGAGTGTTATTTTTAATGGGGAGGGGAGGGGGGGGGGACCGCTAAAGTTGAATTTTTCGGTTCGCCCCCCTGGCTAAAATTGCTGCCCCACTGCCGCCTCCCCAATAAACTGATTCTAGCGTCGTCCCTGGAGGCAGTTAACTTTGGACAAACGTTCGGCAAAGATGACAAGCACAACCTAAGGGCGTTTCACTTTCGATTCATGGCCTCAGGTTTAGTTGCAGACACAGAGTTGATCATACTGCACGCCCCACAACCACCCCACCTCTGCTAGCAGAAATGCTACAAATGTAGAAAAATTGTATGACCCCCCTCCTTACACCGAAATAATTACTGACGTTAATTATTTGTGACGTCACAAGTAAGAAATTACTAAATTTCTACGGAAGCCTGGTTGGGACGTTCACAGTTCCCTTTTCTCAGTTCTCTAAAGTGACGTCACTTCTCTGTAGTGACGTCACTATTGCGACAGGAAGCTCAGTAATGACGTTATTTCACGGTAGTGATGTTAATTCCGCGTAGTGATGTCACTTCACAGTAGAAAAGTGTAGCTAGGTACACATTTGCACCGTTATTGAGGGTCAGATTTTGAAAATGTAGTTGTTTGATTTTGTTTGTAGTTGTTGATTTAAAAAACGTAGTTGTTTCTGCATTAATCCAAACTCAAATTTAGTGGCGATAGGTTAACAGAAAAAGGACATCAGAAAATCAAACAGCTAATTCCATTTTTACAACTCGGTTTTTGATTTTACCAACTGTACCCGGTCTTCATGAAGTACGGCTTTAGTTCACGTTTTTGTTTTAACTAAAACCAACTCACCGATGGTCTGGCAGACGAAGTAGTAAATCAAATGGGCAACTTTGCAGGCATTAATTTTTTTTTATTTTATTTGATATCACAACTTCAGATGGCGGTAACTTGGCAGAAGTCCCTACCAAGTTTTGTTTTATGCACAGTTGTTGATGTTTCTGAAACGTTTTTGTGGAGTCGTCACTTGTGTGCTCCACAATGGCAGCCATCAATTTCATGTCAATATGTTAACCCTACCAAGATACCCCTTTAACTACTAATAAGCTATTCCATAATTATATATTGTATTAAGTTGCATCACATGACTTTCTGTTATAATTGTATATAAAGGGAAGTAAACAGGAAGTTCGCTGTCTTATCAGCTGTAGCCTACACTCTGGTAGTCCGTGTTGTTTATTACCATTGGTGCCCACGCTGGGCTAAGGTGTGTCCCCGCCTAGGACATCACAGTTTTAAATCCTGGAAGTGATGTTGTGTATTTGTATATTAATATATCAATAATTTTCTAACCTCCTAAAATACCAGTTACGAGTTTTTCCGCGCTGAAACCTCTTCTGAGCGGCACTGTCTAACAGAAGAAGAACTATAAGAAGTAAAATAGCCAACTCAGTTTTTAATTTTGCCAACTGTGTACGATTTTCGCGAAGTCAATTCTTATCACGACTTCAACCTCGGTGGAGATACAGTTTTGTACATTTTTTGTTTTTATTTTCTACACTATTTATGATACTTTTAAGTCATGGTGGTGACATTGCAAACAAAACCACCAAGTTACTTCTCAATTTTGCCAACTACGCCAATTTTCGCGGAGCTTTTTCCACTCGTTACAGCCATGCTATGAGCCAGGGTGCTATGAGCTCACCGTCGCTTACCAGTCCCGTGGATATGAGGAGAGCTGCAGGGAAGCAACCAGAAATGATCAGGGGCAACGTTTCAGTTACTCCCACGCTACACAGAAGTGTTGCGAAAACTGATGGGGAAAAAATGTATTTTAAACTTTACTTTCAAACTGACCGAATGATGATAATAATTTACCAGTACTCGTCGAAACGGGAATTTGCAGTGAAAATTTATCCGAGTTTGACAACTCGAATATGCCAACTGTATGTGTTTCTCGGATGGTTGGGGCCCCCCCCCCCCCCAGTAGCTACGGCCCCGGGTGAAGTGACATCACTACCGTGAATTGGCGTCATTAATTCAATTCGAGGCACTTAAAGTGGCACTATCACCAATAGAAAGCAGACGAAATCAGACAACCTCTAGCGCTATGTAGTACCATCTAGCACTTGCTTGCACCAAGCGAGAGACTGCACAACGACATTTCTTTTAACGAAACAAACAAGCCACGATCTCATTAATTATTTAGTGAAAATTTGGTTCGTCTTCATGCACCTGGGAGCAAGCTATAAAGATTAACAATACCATTGGCGTAAATGGCGCCACGGTATTTTCGTTCGCATTTCAAGTGCCACTTTAACTACTGTAAAGTGACATCACTACGCGGAATTAACATCACTACCGTGAAATAACGTCATAACTTAGCTCCCTATCGCAATAGTGACATCATTACAGAGAAGTGACGTCACTTTAGAGAACTGAGAAGTGGGAACTGTGAACGTCCCCACCGGACTTCCGTAAATTTCACGTCACACTTTAACTTTTCGTAGTTATGACGTTGATCTTTCCTTCTGCTTGACCAAAGACCTTGGAATAGTATATTATAGTCAGTAATTAAAAAGTTATCTAGGTAGGGTTAACATATTGACATGAAATTGTAGGCGGCCATTGTGGCGCACACAAGTGACGACTCTACAGTTTACAAATTTACTAACCAAAAAAAAAAAAAAACCATGGCTAGCTTTTTCTTTCTCGGACGGCCGGCAAATAACTTTTTTTACACGGGCCGTCCGGATCCCAGGCGTCTTCGGATCTCCGGCGTCATTCGGATCACGTAACCTCGCTCTCAGAAGTTCCAGGAAGTTCTCTGCCCTCACACTAGCTGGCAAATCAAACATGGCGGAAAACGGCGCCGATTCAAGTCAGCTCAAGTGAGTAGCAACCAGTATTCAGAGCTAATCCGCACATTTTTCAACAATGAATCGACTTCTCATTGCGAGCGTTTACGTGAAGATGAACTTGAAGACGTTTCTCCGGCTTCCTGCATTGCGGTTAGTAGGCAAACCCGCGTGAACGCTCGTTCAAATGAGTACGGTAGTTGATCTGAGATTGTTCAAAAACATGTTAACACCTATGAACGATCGAGCGAAATATTAAATATTACGATAAAGTTGATTCATTGTTCAAAAATGTGCGAATTAGCTCCGAATACTGGCTGCTACTCACTTGGGCCAAGGATGCTTCTATATATATTTCATATGATTTGGCAGTGCTATATTACGAGCTTAGGGCAGGGACCTAGACTTTGGCGACGATCGAGCACATCCATGTATTTGCATTGAATTCAATGGGAATGATGTGATACGATCTCGTTTCGAGACGTTGTTATGACTACGCAAAACAAATAAAATAATTTTAACATTGAAGATAGATAATTTATGGTTCCTCTCATAACATAGTGTGAAGTGAGAAAATTTTACTCCAGCAGTATAGAAATATTTAAAAAAAACTAGGTTCGCAACACAACGCATCATTCACATTCTCGCCTACTGGTTGCTAGGCAACAACAAGTAACGCAGGCAAGCCATCCAAATTTAGCTGCCCAACAGCCAAACAAACAAAATAGTTGTGAAATACTGAATTAACACGTTTAATTTTTTTTTAATTAGTATAAAATAAAGTAATAAGACGAGTGTTTGTTTCAGCCTCACTTGTGTTTGAAATAAACCACATAACTCACACAAAAAACTGTTGGACCACGCCAACCGACGCAAAGGTTAAATAGACAGAAGCGTCTCGTAATTTCGGCAGTTCTAATCACAGGCTGGGGCTCGTCACAAAAAGCTTGTTTTGAGACGACCCCCTCTGGTTCTATTACTTTACACAATCAAAGCATGGCGAGGCGAAAACTGGTTGTAGTTAAATTAACACGTGGCCCCTTGAAGCTTGTGTAAATCTTGGATTAGCGAAACAAAACGTAGTTAATACATTGACAGTGACGCGTGCATTCATTTTAATGC
The DNA here is from genome assembly GCA_023313725.1 of Lithobius niger. Lineage (NCBI taxonomy): Eukaryota > Metazoa > Arthropoda > Chilopoda > Lithobiomorpha > Lithobiidae > Lithobius > Lithobius niger. Next base: position 8,378 of record JAHWFP010167929.1, on the reverse strand, counting down.
GACCGCTTGTTTGTTGACATACGTAAAATTAACCAGTGCAAAGTTAGGCTCCAAATTAACATCGTTTTTTGTCAACTCCCGATTATTTCGTGAAATAGAATTGCAAATAGCGTTCCAATGGTGGAATTAATCTTGCTTTGGCTCACTTAAATCGGCGCCGTTTTCCACCATATGATTTGTCAGCTGGTGTGAGGGAAGAGAACTTCTGGGAGCGAGGTTATGTGATCCGACTGACGCCAGAGATCCGAAGACGCCTGGGATCCAGACGGCCCGTGTAAAAAAAGTTATTTGCGGACGGCAGTACTATGAACTAACTCCATTACGCAGACGTCACTTCCTTCCAACTCATTTACACTTCCGGCGTTGGCACGTGCAGGCTGAGGATTGTTTGCGGAGCGGCAAATTTGCTTTTTTATCACGATCAACAATTCAGAAGACATAAATTAATTAAAATAACTACATCTGCGTATCTGTGACAACTCTATACAGGTTTGTTGTCGCTGTAAAGCGGTAAAAGTTAATTCTTTCAGAAATATGCTTGTTTCGTTGGTAAGCCGAGAGTTGCCTACTTATGTTGTGCTATTGCTAATGCTAGGAGCCGGTTTTTCAGCAGTCGTGCGGTTTTGTAAACTTAGTAGAGACTGTAGCCATTTGAATTTGTGCTCGGAACGTATTTATTTCTCCACTGTGTAGAATTATTGTTTATTGTGGAGCTCTTTAACTGTTGGGATTGTGCAAGGTTCAGTTTTACTTAGGCGACTTTGTTCTTTTCCGTATTCAGTGAAAGTTTTTGTCGTACCATCATACTAATAACATTTTGAAAAGTGTGCGTGTATTATACCTAGTCTATGCAGTTTTCAAATAAAGGTAATTATCTAGATTAGGGGCTCCACGCCAAATCACTTAATTTTTGTACTAACCGACTCTACTCTTCGTCCTAACACCATTTCGCATCATAAAACCGGGGGGGGGGGGGCCCCCCCGTATGGGTGTAAGGTTGTAAACAAAATTTCAAAAGACGGAAAATGCTAGTCACATACGTGTTAAAGCAGTGGCGGCGACAGCCATATTGTGAGGGAAGAAGGTTAGCCAGAAAACCCGATTTGCACCTTACTAAAATTTTACGGAAACGTAACCTACCCAAACCTAACCTACCTAACCTACCTTACCTAACCTAACTGACAATAACGACAAAACCACACGAAACTGGCAATAACAAAACAACGAAAGAAAAAATTCCGCAACGGTTGTTGTTGTGAAAATCGGGTTTTCCGGCTACCCTGCTTCTCGAATCGAATACCTCACAGTATGGCTGCCACCGCCGTAGCTTTAGCGTGTCTGTAACTAGCATTTTACGTCTTTTAAATAATTTTTTGAGAAGTTTATAGACGTTTTTCCCGGATTTCGTGATGCGAAATGGTGTTAAGATGAAGAGTAGCGTCGGTTAGTACAAAAATTAAGTGATTTGGCGTGGTGCCCCTAATCTAGATAATTACCCAAATAAACATTCTAGAAAAGCGTTGCCTCCTAGTCCCTTGGTTGCTTCTATGGTTCTGGTGCTGACGATGTGGGTGTAGGCACACGAATTCTTGATCATACTTACTGTGTGAAACTAGACTCAAGATGGGTGGAATATCGATCTTTTCTAGAACATTTTAACTAAACCTTGTCCTTTCGTTAAAAACGAGGTTGGTTTGGAGCAACTTCCACAGTGGCTCCAAGCTCGTCCACCATCGATCTGTATATGTAGAAGGTTGTACTATCGCCGTTGGTGTAAAAGGTAAATCAAGGTCGCCGTTCACGAAAACGATGTCAGTTTTTTTCAAAATTACGAGCCACGCTGCGGCTAACTACATAACATCAGAAAACGCATCCAAAAACTAAGCCGTCTAACCTTCACGCGCCGGAATCTAGGTAGATCGGCCATCATACTCGGAGCTTCTGCGGAAGTGGACACGACATCCTCAATAGACATACAAGAAGTACATTTTTTTTTGGGGGGGGGGGATGTCAAAAATGTTGATGGTGGTTTTTTTGTTCCCCCCCCCCCCCCCTCCTCTTCCCGGTTATAAATAATGACTGTCCCTCATTTAAGCATACTCTTATGCCGCGCGCCAAGGCTGTTTGCCGTGACACACGTACCACGTGACTGGGCTAGCCCACTCAGACGGCCAAACATTGGCTGTTCTTGTTCGTCAGTGGCGAACTCGTGATGACATCACGGTAAACAGCCGTGGCTCATGGTATGGTTGCCGGAAGCCTAGAGTTTACCTACCTATCACATCTTGGACAAAATTAGAAAAAGAATGACCTGCAACGACCGCTTCGTTTGCTACTACGAAGAATTCAAGCAACACATAGCCAAATTCATGCAACCTCTGGTCAGCTGGTCTATTTAGCAGCCCTGAACAACCATCTCCATTCGTTAGGGTTAAGTCCCGCGTAGCCGTGAAACCATCATTCCTGTTCCTTCGTTCCACCATTTCACCAGTAAGATCCAGCCAGCGTTGTAGTAGGCCAACCTAGGATAAACAATGTAGGAATGGTCAGAGAAGCAGTAAATAGTAGGGCACAGAATGGTCAGCTAATAGATAACGGGGCACAAAACGGCAACCCTTCCCAATGACGGTCAACAGGTTAGCGACTTGGAATTTCGCCTTACTCGGCACAACGGTGTCTAGCTACAGAGCATGCCACTAAAGATCATAAAGCACAGAAAGGTCAGATAAACCATAAATTATAGGGCACAGAATGGTCAGATATTCGACAGGTAATCTGGCGCATAATGGTTAGAAAATCGGACACAGAATGGTGAGATAATCGATAGGTAATAGGCTGCATTATGGTCATAATGACAGAGCACTGAATGGTTAGATAATTGATAGACATTAGGGCATAGAATGGTCAGATAACTGACAGTAGGTCACTGAATATTCAAACAGTCGACTGGTAAGGCACAGAATGGTCAATACTTGACAGATAATAGTGCACAGAATGGTCTCTTAATAGTGCCACTTGACTGAACAGATAACATAATCGGGCACAGAATCGTTAAATAATTGGCAGATAGCCTAGTGAACAGTGGTTAGATAGGAATAGAATGGTCAGATAACCAACAGATAATTAGGCACAGAATGGTGAGATAATCGGTAGTTAATAGAGCACAGTGGGTCGGATAATCGTTGGATAATACGGCACAGTGCTGTCAGATAATAGGGCGTGAAATGGTCAAGTACTCGACAGTTAATAGGGCACTTAGTGCTCTCAGGTAATCAGCAGAGGGCACACAATGGTCGTATATGGGTCATTCTCCCAAAAACATGAATTTATGATTAGCTATACAAAAAAAATTTATTATCTAGTTTATTTTACTCCCAATTATTTTTATTGAAGTGAAATAATGCTTCTATGCAATTCAATAGTTGGAATCAACTGATGTAGTCTTAAATAGGCCCTAAGCCATGTTAAATACACACTTTTTTGAATTATGTCCCTACCATCCCCTCATTTAACTATTGAAATAAGATATGAAAGAATTGTTCCCAGGTACATACTATGAAGCAAGTAACAGCAGATAGGTGGTAACAATAGTTTGAAAATACAAATTTAGTAATACATTTTGGCAAAAATGCTAAGAAATGGGCAGGAAACCAAATTTAATAAATATTTACCTTTTTGCACGTTTATAATTCATGATGCTCTCACAATAATTAAAATTTGGCCACAACCCATCATGTTAAAGTTAGTTTTGGTTGACACCTTTCCAATTGCACCCTTTTTTGGAGTTTAAATATATTTTCTCTAACTCAAACATTAAATTTTTTCAACAGGGAAGGTAGGGCCATGTTGGGAAGGCAGGGACGCGCGCAGGGAAGGTGGGGACAATATTAAAGAAGTCATAGCCTAAGTTTAATATTGTGATATTTTATTCATTGCAAGTCAATTTGAAACTGGTGTACAAGTGTGTTAGCCTGCTTTACGGCAAAATGGACAAAAGTTTAACATCAACCAGGTTTCGGTTATCAATCAACCAAAGCCTAGTAGTGTATGGATGGGGTGGATTAGGTAGCTTTCACAGCAATTCTTGCACAGTAACGGTAGGGAGGTCAGGTGGAAGTGGCCAAAAGAACCACTTTTTCCCCATAGGAAGCATAAAGGACAGTATCACTTCATCATCCTTCATGTCCTTACACTCCATGCTCCTTGATCTGAAAGTGGTAAAAAAAAAGTTTATTTCCACCTGAAGATACAGTGTAAGCCTAATTCTATAATTTTAGTAATTACTGTAGGCTAATCATTTAAAAAAAAATTTCAAAACACAAAATGAAGACGTAGTTGGAGACGGAGAACGGACTGAAACTTAGTGCCTGAGGAAGACAGATGTGAAGCAGTTATACCACCAAACTTGCTAAAGCTGTCGAAAATTCGCAAGATATTGTGAGATCGAGTTTTTAAACGATCTAATGTCTTAACTTGGTGAAGATGAGTGTTAATCAAGTTGGACATAAAGTCTCGGAAAATATTGTAATTTTTCACCGTAAAGAACTCCATCATTTGTTTACCAAAAAAAAATTTTTAAATTGTTAAAATATAAATATCTCAACATTATTTTAGCTCCTATACACCTACACAATCTATTTAGATCTCAATGCTTTTTTATATACTACTTATTTCTAAAGGCTACGTCCACTTAGTGTTGCACGGTAAATCTATATTCACGGTATTGACGGTAAAAAAATTACGGTATCAGTATAGTTCCTTTTTTAGCACCACGGTATTACCGTAGCAGCGGTATTACCGTGATTATGGTGCTGACGACCATTCACGAACCAGCTTTGCCCTCTTTTCGTTTTTGGATGGCAGTAATTCTTTTAACTAATTCGCACAAGTAAACGCCGATACGGAGGTGTGAAATTTGCACGAGCCTGCAAAATCCGATCCCACTGCTAGGCAGAGGAAGTGCCTAAATTGCAGGGGTAGGGAGCTGCTCTTCAGTAACAAGCGTGTCCGAGCGTGTTTATGTTGCCGATGTCGTAGCATCCAATTAAAAGAAAACGAAGTCCCGCTATTAGTAAACAAATTAAATGCACAGAGCCATATTGATTTTTTTGTGCTCAAGTGATAATAGTGCACAATTATTTCCTAAATTACCGCGATATTACCGTAAACCACCATTTTCAAAACCGTACCTGCAAAAACTTAATACGTGCAACAGTATGTCCACTCCTTCCCTATCATATCCCTACCATCCCTTTAAAAACATTGAAAGTGGGAAGGTAGGGACAAAGTTGTACTTTCAGCCACATGTCCAGTTACGCCTAAAACCATACTGTAGCAAGTTTTGTTTTAAAGCTAAATTAATGTACATCTTAAATTATAAAACCATCTAGAACATGCTAGAGTTAATGTGCTATGCAATAACAATAGGGATGGTAGAGACCAATTGTTAGTACTTACATTGTTGTTGAGAAATTGGAACAATCCAGCAGATCTTTGACAGCTCACTCATCAGTCATTCCTTGTTCTCTTGTTGGATGATGAATCCCACAATAGCTTGCAGCACTGTGCAGACCTGCCACTCATATGGGGTGAGGGAATTTGGTGCCATATTGATTGGGGAAGGTAGGGACAAGAATGTTGAGGGACAACACTTCAAACCATCCCAAGTTTACACACAGGTTTACTTTCGAGACAGGAAATGTTTTTTGCACTTCATCTAGATGTGTAGTTTAAGCAAGAATGTTTCTTACAATTGAATATAAAAAAATTTGATATTTGTAGGCAAAAAATATACAGGTAAATAAGATGGAGACAGGGGAAGGTAGGGACATTTGGGCCACCTCTGAAGGGATTTTATCATTAAAACTATTCCCTTTACTATTGAAATTGCATTAACTTTGTAGCTATGTATTGTATGTGTTTAAAAATATATTTGTAATAGAACTTGCCTTGGTTTATTAAAAAGATATCAGTCTGGGACACAAAATTTACGTTTTTGGGAGAATGACCCATATACCCCAGTATCCTTCTAGGTGTGATCTTCTTTCCCTTCCTCGCCTGTATAGGAAGGTTCTGCAATCCCTAACTCTCCTACCTCCAAACCTTTCTGACGATCAATGTCTTTACCGTACAGCCTCAATTACAATTCATAAACTTTTTTCTTTGCAGGCTGTCGATGTCCTTTTCCAGTTAAAGTGCTGCGGGAATATTTCTTAGAGCTTGGTAAATTTTAGCCAGCCTTCTGCTTCAATGGGAACCCCAACAGCCACCCTAGAGTTAGACCCCATATTCATTAGAGCGCTACGGTTGCTTCATTCAAAGGCCAAAGATTCTGCTGACCAGTTGAAGCAAATGCTGGACGATTCGCTCAATCATAGACCGATAGGCCTATCCAGCGGAATTGTGTCAAGCAGCTCTTCGAGCCAGCGTGACTATGCCAAGCATTCTGTTCCCCCTACTAAACTGGTGAGTAATAAGGAACGCGCTCAGCTTTTTTTTTTTTAGCTTCACATGGCCTCAAACTCTGTGCGTAAGTTATTGCAATTGACCATGTCTGGTACGGGCCCAACAATGTCTTTTCAATGTTGTAACATTGTTTTTCATTTTGGTGTGGGTTTTTCCACAGCATTGTTGTAACATATGAATCAGATAGACACAGTTAAATGGAAAAAAAAAGTTAAAGACAGTTAAACCAACCAAACCCAGATGGTGCAATTCCATTGCAATAAAGAATAAAACAGTGAAAAAAAAAATGCTTTAATTTTGGTATAAAAGTAGGCCCTATGCATTTCTCAGTGAATAAGCTAAGGTACATCATGATAAGACACCAAATAATGGAACACGCCCTCAGATATTGAGGTACGATTTCCTGTAACGTGAGGGTGCTTTTTAACCCTCTGGGCCCTAGAAGCCGATATATCGGCTTTACATTATATACGTTTTGAGTTAAGAAAAGAAAACCTTGGGGCCCACAGGGTTAAGGCTGTACCGAACGAGAATTTTTCAGCTGAACCGAATCGAACCGAACAAACCTTAAATAAGCCGAACACCGAACACTTCCGAACCAAACAAAAATGTACCAAACCAATCTCTCGTAAAGGGCAATTTCATCCATTTTGACATGCATGTTTGACTTTTGGAGCACTTACACAATAACTAAACACAAGAATTGCGGTAAGAATACGTTACTTACGTCCGATATAACAATTTAATTACTGCATCACCAAAACACGACACGGAGATCGCCATTGTTTTCCTGGAACGCTCAGAAATTAATGCCGACAGATGTCACTTTTCGATTTCGACTCGCAGCCGATTGAGATAGCTGTATTGACTGTGAGGAGTCAAGCGTCTGACTGTCTTAGCTAGCCGGCAGTGTAGTGGCCAGCTAAGGCCGTCAGACGCTTGAGCTCCTCACAGTCAATACAGCTATCCCGATCGGCTGCGAGTCGAAATCGAAGCGATCCGTCTGTTGACATTAATTTCTGTCCGTTCCAGCAAAACAATGGCGACCTCCGTGTCGTGTTTTGGTGATGCAGTAATTAAATTGGTATATCGGACATACGTAACTTACTCTTACCTCAATTCTTGTGTTTAGTTATTGTGTAAGTGATCCAAAAGTCAAACATGCATGTCAAAATGGATGTAATTGCCCTTTAAACTAAAATGTAAAAGAGCTCAGTTCACTAAGATTCATCAAAGCACAAGTTTCTTAACAAATGTAGGTATTTTCCCATGGACTTGTAAGTCCATAGATGTTGAAACTCTGTTTAAACATAAAAAAATCTCCACTACTTTTACCTTTTTCCTTATAACTGCTGAACCGTTAGTGCTATGGTAAAATCCACCCACATTAGTCAGTGGAGAAAGTGTTAGCGACGCGACCAAATCCTGCTTACAACTGATCTGTCTAATTCATCCGCGAGCTCCAACTCAAACAATAATGCAGAAATAGCATAACAATTCATTCGCGCGAATATTTTTAATGCTAATAATTTTACATTTTTTAGGCAGTGTTATCCTGTAGCATGTCTTTATTGTTAATACATTTATTGTTTAATGCTTAATAGTGTGTGTTATTTCTAAATTACCAAATTTTATTAAACAAGAATGATTTCTCGCTTTCAAAAAAGTTCTTGAAAAGAGCCTTACTGGTTTGGCTTTTAAAAAGACCGTTTTGAGGAGCATTAGAAGCAGGTGGGGCATGGAGGAGGGGGGGAGAATAAACTGTAACGAGTGTCTTACTTCAATCCTTACGTGACGCTTTCAAACCAAAGTTGTCAAACTTTCCGAAACATTCTTCACAGTCAAGCTTGTTCAAACACAGATTTCGTGTGGCCAGTATTAACACACGTTTCCACCAATAATGAATGTCCTTC
>JAHWFP010167928.1:0-30841 GCA_023313725.1 Lithobius niger | reverse complement strand
AATACAATTTCAACGCAAGCGTGAAGAGGCTCTATCGCATCGCTAACACTCTCTCCACTGACTAATGTGGGTGGATTTTACCATAGATTAATTTGCATTACTGAATAACTATTTAGCCTACTACTTACTAACTGTATTTAGGGAAAAGTGCTGTTTCTAACGACAAACGCTGATTTTCGTTCGCTTCGCTCACTCAATCAGCGCACACATTTCCTCAGACACGTGACTAAATCAATGTTACACCAAGAATCACACATCACTTGTAATTTGTGTTACTACTATACTTTACATGGCTTTTCTGTTTCATTTATTTTAAGAATTTTTTTTCCTTACGTCATGCTTAGTGAAGATTTTTCCATTGGTTCCTTACCACTTCACTTTCAGAAGACCCCTCACTTGGCGAAACTGCTGCAGAAATCCAGTGAAAACGCCACGGCTTGAAATGTAAATTAGGCCTACACAAGAACACAAGACAACTTACTAACTCTTATCCAAACCTGCTCGTGTTTTAGCACAAATAGGGAAGAACCGTACGTAAAAACTAATGCTCGAATATTGTTGTTTGAAATGATACAAACGCAGACGTAAAAGTATTCCTGGCATCCTTTTCTGGTGTCAATATATTTTCTATACGCAATTTAGTATTTAACATTTAATCTTTTTCTATCTTTGTGTTGCTGCTAAACGATTACTCTCTCGTCCTAGATTGTCAGTTATTATAGAATTGTTGAGTGGCTTAAATTTTAAAACGGGTAATAAAATAATATTCCGCAAAGCTATGCATGTTTACTGATTGTTACTAAAAACAACAGTTTATTGACTCGATCTTCGTTGGTCCTTTGCTACCAGACCATTGTTGATGGACGATACAGATAATTTCGAAGAAAATTGGCAACAATCATGACGTCATGTATTATTGGGGCATTGGTGGGTGATTGTTGCTGATTGTTGCAAATGGTCATTTTTTTTTAAATTTCTGTCATTTAGGACTCAGCTCACACTTTAAAAATGCGCCTACACAAAGAACGGATTAATTTGCTTTCTTTTGATAAACTTCTCATATTTGTAGCCTTCTACTTCCAGAGGAGAAGACGAACTACCCCAAGCACCCAACCAACCAACCAAGCATAAATTGAATCTTTTTAATGAAGAAAGACTACTGGAGTTGCTCGCTTCGCCCGCTCATTCCGACGCGTCTCGCTGCGCTCGATAAGATTTCTTGTTGCAACTCATATGGTGCTGACAAACACTCCCAGCAAAAATAATGAAACAAATGTTCAAGGAAGTTATCTGAATGAAGCGCGTGTTTTTCTTAGTGCATCAGTTCATAACACAAATGGTAAACAAAACTAAAAATTGTCAAATAATGTCATTCCAGAGTTGTAATATTAACATTCTGTATATATACCTGTTACACTTTTGTGCTGGGGCCAATGACCTTTTATCCAACGTAGAAAGTTGGTCATTTTCACTATGAATAAATTTTTAGCCTATATTAGTTACTAAATGTATTTATAAAAAGTGCTGTTTCCGATGACGAACGCTGATTTCGTTCGCTTCGCTCACTTAATCAGCGCAAATATTACCTCAGAATCGTATTCCGCGTGTTTGTCTCGCTGCGCTCGAGGAGATTTCTTGTTGCAATTCAAATGGTGCTGACAGACACTCTCAGCAAAAATTATCAAACAAATGTTCAAGGAAGTGATCCGAATAATGTGCGCATTTTTCTTAGTGCACAGTTCATAATACAACGATAAACAAAACTAAAAATTATCAAATAAGTTCAATGTAGCAGTAGTGTTTCACGTGTTTTCTTTTTTCCAACGTAGAAAGTCGGTCATTTCCACTACTGAATAAAAATTTATCCTATAGTTTGTTCCACATTATGCTTGCAGTAAACTGACTGTGTTATGTCATGTTTTCTTCAACTACGAATGCAAAAAGCACGGAAATATCCCACTAGTAGACTCTAACAGTAACTGTGCATAGTCTACAACTGTGATAACCACATATTTGTGCATACGGTGGAAGGAAAAGGGGCGTCACACAGTCAGTTTCTTGCAAACATAATGTGGAAGAAAGTATACAACTTACTAAAAGAGTTTGAGAAAAAGTGATGTTTCTCATGACAAACGCTGATTATCGTTTGCTTCGCTAACTCAATCAGCGCAACCTCAGAAACGTGATCACCACCATAGCCGACCACCATGATCCACACATCAACAGAACACACCACGCTTTTTAGTTTAAACAAAACTAAAAATGGTCAAATAATGTCATTCCAGGGTTGTAATGTTATCATTCAGTATCTATACCTGTTAAAACTTTAGGGCTGGGGCCAATCACCTTTTATCCAACGTAGAAAGTCGGTCATTTCACTATGAATGAATATTTAGCCTATATTACTTGCTAAATGGATTTAGGAAAAAGTGCTGTTTCCAATGACAAACGCTGTTTTCAATGAAGAAGGACATACTAAAGAGTTTTTCCCAGATGCAGATGCTGACTGGCAATACTGGAGTGAGAGGTTAAATATGGCTCGGCCGATTACACGCTTCCTTCTTGTGATGAAGGGAAGGGTCTTCAGACACAGTTGGAGATTTATCATGGACTGACAACTGGCGATAAGTATGAAGCGGTGAGATTGTATGCGGAGAAACTGGGTTTGGATGAGGATGATTTGACATTTTATGTGGTAGTTGGGGTAAGGACGAGGCTTCGCTCCGTTGGAATTTAACAATGGAATGCAACAACGCGACTCGTGGTACTGTTTCGGACGCTGTGTCCTTCAGTGCTAATGCGAATTTGGGTAATAATGTTTGTAACGTTGGTGCAGAAGCCGTTGAAGATTTGGTGAACTGTGGTAATGTGCGGAATGGTTCGGCATATGTGATGCCTATCGTTTGCAAGAAGTGAATGGGGATGACCAAGGTCATGCCTCGTTTCCAAGTGAGAACTATGAATTGGGGGACGAAGTTCGTTCCCTGAGTTGGCTAAAGAAACTTTACCGTGTTGCCATGATAATAAGCTATTTCCTCATAGTCACATTAGACAGTGTCTAATATGCCCATGAGGAAATAGCTTATCATGGCCCCACAAGCAGGAAGACCATATTTAATGCAGTTCTTACGGTACACACTGACTAGGATTATAGACTTGAAATGAATAACGAGAGTGTGTTGGCTCCGGGTGAACAATGTATTTCAAGTTAGTTTTCTCAACCCAGGGCCCAACCGTTGGTGAGAAATGTTGTTTCGTTGCTTGTCAATGGCTTTCCGGCCAAGTAATGCAATTTACCTGAGGGACTATTCGACTTAGGTTACACTGGTTGCCACTTGATTTGCCAGCTTCCTGTATTGAGCAGGCCTTCACTAATTACGGTAGTGTTTTCAGTATCCAGCATGTGTATCATTCGTGGAGTGGTTTTCTCACTGCTGCTCTAGTGTCCACTCTGTGTCCAATCCGTGTGTTCATTCTGCACCTGCCACGGCACCTGTTTGCGAGGCGGCCTCTGCTGTGCAGCCTGTTGTATCTGTCTCACCTCGTGCTGGTGCTGCTTGCCTGAATCCTGAGTGTTCCATGACTTTCAGTACACCCTTGGTGGTCCAAGTTGAGGAGGAGCTTGGTGGCATTGTGGATAAGCCTCCAATGCTGCCTGGGGTCTCCTTCATCGGTGTAGTTGTGAATGCACAGTCAGTAGAAGGTACAAGATGTCTGGGTAGAGGTTGGTCCCTGCCTCTAGACGTAGGAAGGCTAGGTCTTCTCTTGCCAGTTCTTTGCCCCAGGCTAAGCTAAAGGCGGTTAAGAGTGGTGGCATTGCCCTGTATAGTATCTTATCTAATGTTGCCCCTAGTGTTCCCCCCAGTGTGGTTTCCAGTGTTGTTGAGTCAGATGGTACTCTAGTGTCGATGGATGTTGCCAACGATGTTGTTCCTGAATCAGTGTCGGGTGATGTTCCTAGTGATTCCAGTTCCCACACATTGTTGTTAACCTCCCCGTCGCCTCAAATGGTTGATAGTGGATCGGGTGAAAATGGTCAAGGTGTGCGTTGGGCACATGAGAGTGAACTGCCCATGGGGTGTTTTGATGCGAAAGCAGATATGTTTGGTGATGATATTACACCACACTCCTCTGCTGATAATGGGGAGTTGTTTGAAGTTTGACTGTCTACTTGATAGTATTGTGGTATTGCAGTATTGTGGTATTGTAGTATTGTGGTATTGTAGTATTGTGGTATTGTAGTATCGTGTATTCACATGGGTGTTTTGTTGTTTTGGTGTTCCACCTTCTTGTCAATAATTCATCTTGTGTGCATGGAATGTAAGGGGGAAAACAACAAGCTTGAAGACATTGAACTTTTATGTAGAAAGGTTGACATCCTCGGGTTGGTTGAGACAAAGCTCCCCACTGGGGTCACCCTGCTTATTGGTGGTTATCTTAGTTTGGCCAGCCCTGGTGGCTCGGGGTACGAGTACTTGTTGGCAGGGATATCTCTGACTGGCATGCGACACTTGCCGTACAATGCCTGCCTAAATAAACTTAACTTAGAATCTTTGGAGCTACGACGTCTTAAGGCTGACCTCATACTTACCTTCAAAATTCTGAATGGTTTTTTGTCGGTTTACTTGCCTTTTTTCGACTTAAGTACTGTAACCTGTACCTGGGGACATGGCTCTAAATTGGTAGTCCCTCGATCTAGGCTAGATTGCCGAAAAAACTTTTTCTGTGTCAGGGTTGTTAAAGCTTGGAATTTCCTGACTGAGCAAACTATCTCTTCACCATCTGTTGCAGCCTTCAAGCGTAATTTGGGTCTTTCTGACTTGACTTCGTTCCTAAAGAGGCCTGGACACTGTACTCCTTAGCTGCCACCAGCCATTTTATTGTTTTAAATTAAACCATTATTTTTTTTTAATTCGTGGACTGCCGTAAGGAGTATCCTTTGCCATGTCTGTTTTCATTTCACCTTCAACTTGGTTTTTAAACTTCAAACTTCAACTTGTTAATGATTGACAATTGGTTTAGGCCAAGTTTTAAACTGCGACGCATTTTATTTTTATTTTTATTTTTAAGACACATTGACAATGAAACAGCTTTTCCCCTCACTTGTCCCTCACGTTTGGCGATGCCATCGGGGACCATTGTGTCCCTGGTAGGTCTAACCTTGGTAGTAAGTCATTCGTGACCCCAACCCAATACCATCTACCCTTCCTCTGTAGCGAGGCCATTGTCTTCGTTTTAAACTCTTGAAGTCCTAAACTTCTGTAATTTTAATTTTTGTTTGTTTTAACTTCGGATGGCAGTTAGTGACCACCAGGTCCTTGCCATTCCGGTTGCGTTTGCAACGAACTTATTATTATTATTATTATTTTATTATTATTATTATTATTATTCCTTTGACTCCTCTGCATGTTCAGTGTCACCCAGGGATTGACGCATGTGTCTTTCGAGTCTGGTGGGATAATGACTGACTGACGGTGGGCTTTGTCCATATTGCAGTGTCTATTTCTAGGATGGTGTGGGTGGGGTGGGTTGACTCCCTTTCCAGGCCTGTGGTCTTGGAGGAACTTCAATGCACAGCATTGGCACTGGGGAGTGGTTGGTGTAACACCAGGCGGAGTTTCATTGCAGATTCTATGGACTGTCTAGGCCTGGAGGCTATTCGAAACGGGATTACTACCTTCGTTAGGCATTATAGGGATTGTTTGAAGAGTCTGCGTTAGACTTGTTAGACTTCTCATTTATCGCTGTTCTTCTTTGAGTTGTCCACTGATCTCAGGGGAAGCGACTACTTTCCTGTGGTGGTTCTACTACCAGTTGTCTGTTGGAGCCTCCTCTGCCATGCTGGTCCGAACACCCATTGGTGGAGTACGGGTGATTTTGGTCTGTGGATGCAGCGCTGGGTTGGGCATCGGGCATTGGACACTGGAAAGGTCATTGGTGGGGCCCCTGGTGTCCCTCAGTTTAGAACCCAGCCTGCCTGGTGACCTTCTGCTTGCACTAAAGCAATCTGGGATAGGCTTAAGGCCTGACAGCGATTCTGTTGTGCCAGGACCAACAGTAGGTGGTTTGAATTTGTTGGGACTGTTAATTAAATGCCGGGCAATATAAACCAAAATTGACACCACCTTGACTGAGAATTTGAGAATGTGAATCAAAGAAGACGGCAATGACAGCAACATTTTCCATGTAGAAAATGAAGACCAGTATTGAAGTAATAACCATGCTTGGTTTATTCTGAACACTATAGAATACTTTACTTTATACATTGGCTATCATAGCAGTCAAAGAAACGACTAGCCTCTGGTTTAAAGTTCGTGAAGTACATTTTGTTCTTGAGAGCTGCTGCAGCCTACAAATGCAACGCATGTGGCTGTCATCTTGACGGAAGTGACAAGGACAGAGCAAGCGATAAGTACTACAAGGCTCTTCCTCTTGTTAATTCCTGGTGCTAGTTAGCCAATAGATTTAGGTAAACAATATTTGAAAGATACAAACAAGATAAACTTTTGGATCATCTATGTAAATGAATAATAAATCATGTTTACCATAATAAACTAAGTGATCACCTTAAAGTTCAGCAAAAAAAAAAAATTTAGATTAGCCTATAGAAAACCCACAAATGACAGCAAGGAAAAATTATTTAATTTTTTTCAACAGGGGCCTTACAGGAAACCAGGTTTAATTTATGCAGAAAAAAAAAACATGTTATGGAGCGAGACTCTGTGAGCACATCTCTGAGTGTTTGCCTCTATCTCGTGTATTGGTGCTCGTTCAGTCTCAGGAGCCGCGTCCGAGTATTTCCTGGGTTTTGATCAGACAGGATGGTCCTGCGGGGCCCGGAGATGGCAGAGACATATAATGTTAATTTTGCCACCGCTTATAGGTAGGTCCCCAAGGGGCTTTCCTTTGCATCCTGTCTCCAGTGTCCTGTTGAGAAGCATACTTTCACTTTATTTGAACTGTCCTCTGCTATTGGATTCTTACCGCAGCAATAGTGCTGTGGGCATTGACAGGGTCTTGTATGATGACTTACAGAGGGAGGGTGTGGCTGGTCGCTCTGCCTTGTTGCAGTTCTATTAAGACTGGTTTGACAGGGCACCTATTCCTGAGTCTTGGTTATTTGCTGTTCTTTCCCCTGTCTTAGGACTAGGGTTGTAATTTTTCCGGAAAAATAAAATTCCCGGAAATATTCAGATATTTTTCCGAAATATTTCGGAAAAATTGGAAAAATTAAAAAAAATTATCTTTTTTTGCATTTCAATAATAATTTTGATCACAAACAACTTTGTGACAAGACAAGAGTAATAAAAAAGGTACGGTTTGAGCCATCATATTTGAGCTGTTTTTTTTCTTTAATTAATTAATTGACGTTTCGCTGTCGCTACTGCTATCGCTTACACGAATTTTGCAGACTCCTAAAAAATAGAATTTGGCAAAATTGACTGTTTTGACAATTTAGACCAAATAAGTACTACTAACGTTAGAACTGTTTAGGTCAACATGTTAATCATGGATATCACCATGGATTGTACTTTTAGTTTTTGCTACTGATGGGGCAAGCAGCTGGATCAGCAACATTGGCACTTGCTGTTGCTGTACTTGTTGTAGTAGTATGCTTTGTTACTTTAATTCGCGGGTCCGCTTGCTCATGATTACTTTCACTGGTTCTTTAAAGATTTAGGTTATGAGAGATGTAAACGAGCTTGCCTGAATGTTTGGGATTTGGCAACGTATCTTTTCTGATTAAGTGATGTTGCTTCAAAGATTTGTAAAAGAAAAAGTTGAAGGGCACTATTCAGATTCAGTAGTGTTACTTCAAAGAGTTGTAAAAGAAATGTTTAACCTGTTTAATTTTTACGTTTTTTTCCCAATATTTCCAGCATGCCTCGGAAATATTTCAATTTTTCTAATTTTTCCGTGAATATTTCCAGAAATATTTCCGGACCTACAACCCTACTTAGGACGAGGGAAGGAGCGAACGTGTGTCTCTAGTTACAGAACAATAGCTCTCCTTTCCTGCCCTCGCAACGTTTATGACAGTATTCTGATTAGCAGGATGGTGTGGCAGATGGAAAGCCAATATCGTATTTTGGGGCCCCAGGTTGGTTTCCGTAGGCATCGGAGCGTTCAGGAAGCCATATTAGTGTATATCTTGAGTCGGAGTTCTGAGAAGTTTGGCTCAATGATTGTTTTGCGGCGGTGGTATTTCTGGACATCAAGGTTGCCTATGATATGGTGGATATCCCATGGGTGAATCATTCGTTGGCTGGTTTTCGTGTCAGCTTAGGGCTCAGGAATGCTATCATGGCCCTTCTTGGGAACGCCAGTTTGCTACTAGGGCTCATGGTCTGGTGTGAAGTCTACTGACCGAGGTCTTCCACAGGGTAGTTGTTTGTGCCCAGCCCTCTTCACTGCAGTAATTAACTTTGTGCTTGTGGAGCTGAACTCTACAGCTGACGTGGGTGCCTATGCGGATGATGTGGCAGTGTGGTTGGCTGGTAAGGATTTGCGCCTTCTCCTGTTTTCTTTGAAGGGGGTGGCCAACAGGGCAGCTTAGCTTCTTGCAGTTGGAGGCTTAGTCCTGTCTGGTCCGAATGGGGTCAATTACCACTGGTATCAACACCAGAATTAGCTTAGCTATGCACAAAAACAAAATTTGGAAACATGGAAACATGTAAAAGATTAATCCTTCAAAGTGCTATAACTATTACCCATGCAGCAGACACAACCCCTCGAAATGTGATTGATTTAGGTGCCTCTAGCTCAAACATTAATGTTAATTCCATGTTACGTGGAAACCGTACATCTAACCAGATGAATAATAAACGACTTGAGCAATCCTTGTTTTTGTTATGGTGAGTTGCATGACTCTAATATTTCTTGGTATATCAACGATAACATGTAGATATTGTTCAAAAAAGCTTGAGTTAAGCTCCTGACAAGCTACAAGATGGCCAAACCAATCTTAACCAATCTAATTTTAGCCAGCCTAAATTTTCAGCGAGGTTCCGGTGAACATAGATCCCAATAGCATGTTAATTATGCCCATGAAAATTCTGCTGAATGTGTTAAAAGTGAGTCACCTTGACGACCAGTTCGACCATTTGTTGAAGCACACGGTGTCTGAATTATGTCAAAGTCTTGCAACTTACATGACAAGTTCTTAACTAATGTGCTATTTAAACGACGCAGAATGTTGTATGAAGGTTTACTCTGTGTGAGCTTGCACGATTACACGGAAGACATATTTCGGCCAACTTTTTCAAAACAATGCACCTGTCACGAGCCCACTCAGATGGATCTATGTACTAGGCTGCAGCAATCAGTCTCAGTATGAGGTATTGGTGATGTATCTGTAACTTTTAAATAGACATAAATAGCTGTCAGTAAGATAAAGGTAAAATGGAAATAAGTCATCAGCAAAAATCATATGCAAGAAATAACGTAGTAAGCCATCCCATTTGAATGAAACATAAGTGCATAAAGCTGGCTTACTGTGCTACGTAATCACTAGTGCATGATTTTTGCTTCACTTATTTCAATGCACCTGTAACTTTTAAGGTAGAAATTACAAATTACCATTGTTTGTTGCTAAGAAGTTCTTCGATAGAATATGTGATCAGAACTAAGGCGGTATCTGATCATCTTCAAACCTCTAACTTTCGATTTTGATTAATGAAAATATTCTTGGCAAATGCTTTCACAGTAGTTCGTCTTGAGGTGGTCCAAGAATTTCTTAGTCAGCCGAAATTGGTTTGATCCACTTGGAATTTCGGTTGAAACTGTCCATCATATGCAGTTTTTGACACGTGGTGAAATTGTACATCATTATGACAGTGTGTTTTCTCCAGGCATTGTCACATTTAAAGGATACCACAGAGCTATAGAATTAACCAACAAGCAGCCTCTTGTTTTTGCAAGGTTCATCCTGTAGCCTTTGCACTGCATTATCTCATGTAGAAACAATTCGATCACGTGGTGACTGAAGGCGCTTTAGCTCCCGTTCGTCATTCGAAGTGGGTTACTTCTGTAGTAACTATCCCCAGTCAAGAAGATGATCAATTTGCTTGTGTGGCGATTATAGCTTAACCGGGAATTCTGCTTTCACATTGAAGTATACATACACTTTACCAACAACCCGAGAGTTTTTTGCTGCTATTGCTGGTGGTATTGTCTTTAGCAAAGTTGATTTAACTGATGTGTACTTATAAATGAAATAAGATGAACCATCCCACTCTATTCCAACTATCAACACCTGTACGGAATTGTTTAAAGTTTTGCATCTTATGTATGAGTTTTCTCAGCACTACTGCACTAAGATCTATAGAGCTGGACATCAAAGTGTTTCCTTATGGTGTAGGAGCCATACTTGCCGATTTGGTCATACTTTCCCATTTAGCCATACTTACCGAATCGTACCAAAGCTACAACTGTCCATTGTACTCCACAGAACGCAAATATGCTCATAGACATAAAGAAGATTGGCAAGCCTGTTCAATGTTAAGAGGTTTCACCACTACCTACGTGGCAGGATTTTCAAAATTATCACCAACCATAAACCCCATGGCTGATACCTGCCATGATTTCTCTTATGTTGCATTTAGAGTAATACTCTTAAGTGCTTACACCTACGATACCCACTATCGTTCAGGAAAATTTCATGCCAATGTCGATGCATTTAACATCAGTAACTCCACCTGCTATTACCTCCTTATCTGAAGTCCTCATTTCAGAAAGCACTGCTGGCATGCCTCTTGAAGACAAGGATGTGGCTCATTTGCTCACCAAAGGCCCAGTAATTTCCCAAGTCATTCATTGGGTTGTCACCGGACCACCGAATGATTTACCCGACCAATAATTTCAGGTGCATGTTCTTAGAAGGAATCATCACTCTCTTCAACAGCATTGAATAACGTTGAACGTTGAATAACGTTCAATCATACAACTCTCTACTTGGCATGCAGTACCGCATGCAGGATATTCTGGGATCGTCACCAAGGGACCACGGAGAGAAGTTACGTTTATTAGCCAGGGATTGACAGCGATATTGAATAGTGTGCTGGGCGGTGCAACACGTGTCACTTAATAGTGGGAAAGTAGAAAATGACTCACTGCCTACAAAAAGCTTTGTCTTTCATTGTTATCAAAGCCAGGATCCCTCAAATGGACCTACTACAATACTGGTTCTGTCTTCAATCAGATCTACCTCAATACTGGCTCTGGCTTTATCGAGACCTTTTCGAAACTTTGTAAATAGTATATAATCCACACAAGAGGCAGTCTGAATGGAGAAATATTTTTATTTTTTACACGCTGGCGATACTGTCATCATTATTTAGCGTTTATTCGTTTTCTCCCCCTTCGGAAAATTTTCTCCTTTACTAGTCTTGCTTTTCCTTTTTAAAAAACGTGCAGTACTGTTCAATATTGAGCCGGTTTATCTATACGAGCTTAGTTTGCTTCAGGTAGCATAAAGTTAAAAATTAATTGTGAACATTCCAAAAAAAGAAGGCAACTGCAACGTTCAGAGCATTGAAAACGATATATAAACTACTAAGGATGCTCTTTATGTGAATATTCTACTACGAGATTAAAAATGGTTATTTGTAAAAAAAAAAAAAATAACCAGCCCTTCAACAGCGTAATAACGATGAACTGTAACAACAAACTGTTCAATTAAATTTTCGGCTCGAGTCAGTTGGAGCGTGACATCACTGCTTCTCTAGACAAGGTCCAAATTGCCTCATTATTATTTCCGAGATTGCATGCAAACAATGATGGTGCATCCTTTTCAACATTTATGTAATGTTAAGTGATTGGTTCTTTCAGGCCACCAAAAAGATTAAAATGCTGCCTTCGTAACATTTTATTGCCCTAATTAATTTGCTCGGCATTGACATTAATGGTTTAATGTTTAGGGTTTAATGCATCCTCTTTGCTTTTTTAAAAGTATTTGCATGCCAACATTGTCTCAATTTGTGGCTGTGTTATCACGAAAATGTAAGTAGTACGACCAGATTTTTGGCACATTTTTGGTATGGGTGACTTGTTAATTATGATCTAGTTCGAAAAAGCAACTTCATTTGCACACCTGACTGGCCTTGCCGTTACTCTGTGCTATCATCTGCAAATTCGGCACGGAGCAAATTCGAATAGTGCTCAACGACCCCAGGGGGGGGGGCCTCCTTACGAATTATACAAATGCCTTATTTTACGAATTAAACACGGATATTGCCATTATCCTGCCTGCAATCACCAAGTTTGTTTCACAAATGCTCACGAATTATTATCATACGAATAATACAAATTATTGCGATTGCTGTATATCGGGGGGGGGGGGGGGGATTGTGATGATACGTTTGCCTGGAATACGAATTATTATACAGATCAACTGCAGCCTGGTTTGAGCACTTACCGTTTACAATATTCTACGCAGTCTTGTTACATCTTGTGGATTTGGGTTACAAGATGTACATCCTGTCAGCGTGGAATTTGGGGTTTGTGAAGCAACTGAGTCACGAGTTTCAAGCCACCTCAGCTGGTTACGTACTGCCCGGGGCCGCATTATTTTTTGTTCGTCCTGTTTTTTAATTGTTATAACACGGGTGATTCGGAGTTATTTTATCGCTGATGGCGTAAGGTAATCCTCGCGTGGAGTGAGTTTTGGTCTTACACAGCATCGTTAGTTCCATCGTAGTTTAACTAATATGCCCGAAAAAGCCGTGGCCTAACTCAAGTTTTAGTGGGCTTAAGAAAAAACGTTTTTGCGTGTAGCTTTTTTCAGGAGAGAAAATGCGACGAATGATAATTCGGAAAAATAGTCGACACCTATAAACTTGAGGCACGTTATATTTGTTTGTTATTTGTTTGTCTGTTTGTCCTTCCCCTCTTCCCTTTACCACCGACTGTTTTTCGATAATGAAAGGGTAGCAAAACAGAACAATGTTTCTTACTAGCCTAAGAAATATTGTTGCGTTTTACTGCCTATTCTGAATCGTTTTCCAGTGGGGACTGCACGTTTGTTTATCATGTGATGAAATTTGTGTCAAATTAAGGCTAGCTTTTTTGACATAAATGTAAATACACGATTGCATACGTGGATCATATTTTTTAAAAACGACGTTTTGATTATACCGCTGTAGCCGGATCTCTCCGCAGTGAAGATAAAACCTTCCCGTCCTAGGTTTGCTCAGGTAGTGTTCCTGGATATAGTCTTCCCGTCACAGACTACACTTTAAGGATTAAGCTCAAGTATTGGAAAAACCCCTGCTCCACGATTGTCCGCTCGGAGCTCACAATATCCAAATCACAAAATCGTGGGCTCCTAGCAAGCAGCAGGGGGATTCCACAAAATGACCTTGACCTACATTCTACTTAATAAAAACATGGACGGACCATCAATGGACACTTGTAAAATGTAAGTATAGTTTATAAATATGCAATAAATATGCAACAGCTAATTTAGTAAGTTTATTTTAATATGCAATAGTTTTTATGTAAACACAAAATCACTTGTTTAATTTCCCCACTGAAGAAAAATTTTGTTTGGAAGTAATATGGGTAAAAATTAGTCCAAGAAGGCAAATTTCTCCTATGCTTCGTACCCAGCCCAAAGGCACCACATTTTAGCTACACCAAAGCAATATGTTTTAGTGAAACCAAAATGACATATTTTTAGGCCTACACCTTTGGGGGGGGGGGGGACGGAGCAGTGGTCAATAACTTCTGAACCGCACCAGATACAGATGTGTTGTTTGTGGCGTTATAAATGACTGTTATTAGCTACACCTAGAACCACAACATGAAACTAGACTGGTTCCATCGAAAACGAAACTAGTTGCCACCAAGAAAAAAATAACCAAGCGCCATCTATTGATAAAGTGGGGATCAAAAGTTTACTGATACTAGACAGTTGCACCATCTATGGGCAAAAAAAAAACGTATCTAGACAGTTGCACCATCTATGGGCAAAAAACAAAGCTAACTGTCACCAAGAAATAAATAACCAAGCGCCATCTGTTGATAGGGATCAAAAGTTTAGTGAAACTAGACAGTTGCACCATCTATGGGCAAAAAAAAAGAAACTAACTGTCACTGAAATGGGGATCAAAAGTCTACTGGAACCTAGTGCCATCTGTTGATCATGAATCAAAATAAAAAAAATTAATAAAACGAAAATGAAAGCTGAAGTGATGCTAACCAGGTATTCAGAATGGGGCGAAAATATAACACTTTTTGAGGGCTCCCACCAAAGTGCTGAAATTAAATACATAAATGTGGCTGTAGATTCTACATGCAACAACTATCAAAAGTAAATAAGCCTCCTACACACAGATAGTGTAGTGTCTCCAATATATTTAACTGTAGAAAACTGAACCAGAGCTACACCTTTGGTGTGGAAAAACGAAACTATTCACATACTAATTAATTTCGACGTCGCCGTCTTCATCGTCTTCTTGGTGGATGTGTTGATGAATCTCCGTAACACTTTTAAACAATTCGGTCCATTAGGGAAAGTCCAGCTGCACTAGAGTCTGGAGATTTTACTTTCGTTATAACAGTCCAATACTAACTGCCCATTGTATTTTATGCGTATTCTTTTGGCACCGACTTTGAATCCAAAGCAGTCTCTAAAATACCGTTAAACTGATGCATCAGACTGCTTTAGAGGCGTCGCTGATAAACAGCTCCATGAGAGCTTGAAAGTGATGGACGGTGGCAAGCAGAGAATCTTCGTCCGTACTCTCATCTGGCATGCTTGACTTCCACCGGCGGTGCATTGCTACATTTATCTGTTGACTTTGGTTGTAAATATTGGTCCACTCTTTCGAGTTCAGAGTGGTTTGAGCAGAACCACATTTCAAAGTTATAATTTCTTTATCGGAGGGATTAACGATCAAATCTGCCCTGCGGCTCAAAGCATAAACTGCAGGTTTGGACATTGTCTCTTTATAAAATAAAATAAAAGTAATGTTGGCTGCATTTTCTTTTCCTTCAGTCATCCACTTCGCAATGAATTTCTAGCAGGTGATGCCCAACCGGTGCCACATTTTCGTTTTCTGCCGTCAATATCTGCCCCGTTTGAATTTCTAAAGGCGTTGCCTCATAGGAAACAGGTGCTTTCCCAGTTCTGGCCAAAAAAACTTGAAATGCGTTATTTATCCTAGCCGCAACGAGAATGGTTTTGACTATTCGACCTGGTTGACTTACCATGTAGTACTGCAAACCATTGGTTAGGGCGTCAGTGTCGTTTGCCGGAGGTCCTACATTTTCAATATCGTTATTTTTTGCATCGAATGGGAGATTGGGTCCCGCTTGACTCAAGATTGGGTCCCGCGCTTGTAGAATTCCTCCCTTCTTCAATTGTGTATGGGAAAGTTTCAGATGTAAACCTTTCCCCGTCTTGCGGGCCTTATGAATCCTTCAAGTTGGGCTTGAGTAACTGGTAATTTCGAGGTGCCTTTGTTCAACTGAGAGTTGCTAAGCCGAAGTTGTACCATTTTTCCTTTCTTGATCTGCTGCAACATCCGTTTCTTTTGATTGGCACTCCGGTAGCAAGCCACTCCGATTGTTGTGTACATGGGTTTATTTAAATTTGTCAGTTTTCTCTATTTATGCTCAGATTCCTGTCCCAATCTAAACTCAGCCCTAGGTCCGTTTCCAGGTTAGGGCATCAGCGTTGTTTGCCGGAGGTCCTACATTTTCAATTTTGTTATTTTTTGCATCGAATGGGAGATTGGGACCCGCTCAACTCAAGAAATTATCTACCACAACGATGGAGGGTGATGGAATGGGAGACTTGGGACGCTTAACATTTCCAAATTTATCAACTTTCATGACTTCTTTTTCAGCATATGAATAAATTGTCTCCTTGCGACAACCCTCGTATAACAAATAAACAATATTGACCGCACAGAATCTCATGTGCTTCTTGAACCCTCAGGTGATTCGTTATAGGTTTAGCATCGATATAGTACCTTTCGACTTTTAAGGGTGCTCTCAAACCGAACGAATCGAAAAAATATGAACAAGACGGGTCTTTACTGTAGTAAGCTACCCAATGTGATCCTGGTCTGCTTGAGTCTTGCAAGTTAACTATTCCAGACTCTCCCCCTGCCCAACGCCTTTGTGGAAGCAGGTCTTTAGTAAATGTACATCTGAAGTTAGTAATTCCGAGTTTCTTGGCGTATCTGTTCAAATCCACATTTGTCATAGGTCTGTTTGAAGATACGCCAGCTTCAGGAAGATCTCTCTTTCACGAACTTTGCTGTTGGTAGTTTATCTTTTTTTTGTTGACGCTTTTTTTAAAAATCCAGACCCTTTTCTGAGTGCCAGAGCTTCCATCATGGCATTGTGTCTCTTAAACTCTTGTAACTGTCTAGAATTATTCTTTGCAGCATTCACACTTCTGGCGATCGCTGCTGCACTTCCCGCAGATGTGCCCAGCGCTGCCAATGCTGGCAAAAGTAGCACTGGTAGAATTCCTCCCTTCTTCAATGGTGTACGGGAAAGTTTCAGATGTAAACCTTTCCCCGTCTTGCGGGCTTTATGAGACTTCTTCCGAGTTGGGCTTGAGTGACTGGAAATTTCGAGTGCCTCTGTTCAACTGAGAGTTGCTAAGCTGAAGTTGTACCATTTTTCCTTTCTTGATCTGCTGTAACATGCGTTTCTTTTGATTGGCACTCAAAGCCACTCCGGTCGTTGTATACATGACTAGTTTAAGAAAAAATAAATAAAAATAAATAGATGGAATAAGTCACACCGCAACTTCAATGTTATTTCGGTTTAATCTTAAGTGCATTATGCGATCGCTTATGATTAGAGCATGCGCCTTCGTATTTCTGGTATCTGAGCTCCGAATCTCATTTTTATCTGTACGTCAATTACCGCCGACTTCAGCCGTTCACTTTGTTTGGTGGTATTAATAATCATTAAGGGAAAATTCTCAGAAAAAGTGGAAATTTCGAAAGTGGGCCCAGCCGACAGCAATCCTCTGCCGCAGTACTGTCGTCTGAAGTTAACAATCATCTGATAGAGATTATAAATGTCGCCTTGGCTAAAATTTGTGGTTTAGTCAAGAAACGGATAACGTTCCGAATTTAAAGTCACATAAACGTCGTTGAAACTACAGTGATCAAAGACGGCAGGGTATTTTTTTGGTTGTTCTCGTAGTAACAAGACGCCAAGCCACCGTTGAAGATGTAGGCAGTATCCAATTGATCGGAATGCTAATGTCTAAAAGCTAACGGCACGCTCGCGCCAGAATCAATCAACATGTACAACTTGTTTATCTGTACGTCTAAGGGTACGACATGAGGAAGATACCAACTCACTTGCTCTAGAACTATATTGCCGGCACCGACCCCCGTGTCTCTAAATATGGCGTTGGTGTCCGCAGATCGCATCAAAATGAGTGTTTGACGAATGCCGTATAAAATCTTGGTATAATCTTCCATAAAACCCAACAGGTGAGACAATGGTACCGCGGACGTAAAACTTCCTCTGGGAGAATGACTGGAAAGAAGGTCCCGCTTGTGTTTGAAAATGGTATTAGTGTCACGATCTGCTGATCAAGCGTTGCCGCTGTCGAGAAACCAACCTCTGTTGCTGAGTTCAGCTTGGTCTTCAGGTCCACAACTAACAATACCTTTCATTGTGCTTGTGATCACAGGAAAGTTATTTTGATCCACTGTTTTGTCACCTATTTGATACTGTATGTGAGAGAAAAGGAAAGCCACGACATTACTGAGCAGTTATCTTATCCGTTGCTGCATAAGAACTGCCTTCGGCACTTTTAAGCATAGATCCCTTTACGTGAAGGTAAGTCTGGTGAGGATGAGTGAAAAGGTCCTGCTTTTGTATCATGACTCTTATTTCTGAATTAATTTGGTTCAAGTTCGTCCCGACTATCGGAGAAAATTCATGAAAATTATATTCGACTACCAATTCGTCAACGACAAAAGGCGAAGTCACGTTTAAGTAAGTTTTGTTCGTTTCCATTCTGAGCAAGGATTAGTCTCTCCACGAATTCGAAGTTAGCGGGACTCAGGGATTGATGCTTTCTCGCTCGGTTTCCCTTGACAGGTAATGTGGACTGTGGTGGTTCGTAGGGCGGTGGGTAATTGGCAGTTACTTTCAGTTTAATAAATTTGAGCGGCATATATTTAACTTTAAGTAATTATTTTTAGTTTTTTCTTCTTTCGCAAATGTAACCTCATCGTCAAAGTTCCCCCTCGAAGGTTAAGTGGTCTTTCGGCTTGGTCTGTCAGCCACACGCTCATAGAGTGAATATTTTTCGTAACAGGTAGATACACCAAATTGTGCGGGGACTGAATAATCTTGTAGGCAGGAGGGACAGTAGGAAAGAACGTTTACAAGGTCGGTTGGGATGATCTGTTCATGTAAGGACTCACCACCAAGTTGCAATGTACCAGTATGCTATTTACATTTATTATGTTGACAGTGTTTGGTCCAATGTATTCCTCAAATTCGTAAGTCTTAGCTTCAAAACCAAAAATCTTTCCGATACTGGACGATTTAGAAAAATCAACCTTATATCTCCTGTCAGTCATAGTTAGTTATCACTACGCTCCCATTTAATAGAACGTAGGAAACGTTATTAGTCTCATCCCAGTGCTTGTTATCCTTTAGTTTTCTGTAAATGATTTTTATAATTTCGTATAATTCATAACAATCTTCTGGGACCACGATTTTATTCCAGGTGTTACCGCCATCCATGCTGTAAGTGAGAGTCAGTTACGTCCTGTATAACGTTAGAAATGGAGTTGTAAGTTTTCAGATTGACTACAGCCAATTCGTGGGCACCTTCCAATATCAACGGGGAAGGAAAACTGGTCACAAAGTCTGTTTTTTCAGAGAAAAGTATGATCAACATTTCGAGTTTTAATACATTAGTCAACATCTATCGAATACACCAATCAGTTTTTGGTACTTTCCATCAGACAGCAATGCTTTGCTCCGCACTTCTGTGAAAATGTGCACGAATTCTTCGTCTAGCGAATTATTGCCAGCCTCTGTAGAGACTCTGAGAAGCTTCAGCCTTTCTCACAAGTCATTCAGATCTCTATAGAACTGGTATCCTTTCCCAACAACCTCGGCAGGTCTGCCCCAAACGGTTTTATGAAAGTCTGTACTTGAAACCGGCGCTGGACTTCAGTCTTCTTGTACTGTCGTCGTTGTTGTGATATATGGCTTATGGTAGTTTTGGAGGCCAGCATCTCTATTTGGTGGCTTCGAAGGTTTTTTAACAAAACCAACTGCCACAAATCGTTCATCCCTTCGTATGTTTTTCCCCCGACGATCAAGTCATCGCCTCCAAATTGTACTTCCATTGCACCAATCATGTAACGCTTATTCACACCGCCACGCTAGTTCACACCGCCACGACAAACGAACGACAACACCAAGGAACGGCGGCAACCAACAGCACTAAATATTAGTCCCTGTCACACCAGCACGGCCGACCAACGAACAGCCAACAACGGACCAATCAATGCTGCAGAATGAGTAGAGCTAGAACGCTTACTTTTCAAAACTGGGCTACGTTGTGATGACGTGCCTAAACGACCCATCAATATCATACTGTGATTCTCCATTTTATTTAATAAATCATACCGTCATTGAATACAAGTAGATGTAAAATAGTACTATAACGGCTTGTGCTCAAAACCCATTGTATTCTATTGTTCTCGAACCCAAACAGACCTACTACAATACCGACTGCCTCAAACAGACCTACTACAACACCGGGTCTGCCGTCAACTTAACCTACGAAAACCTTTTCGAAAACTTAAATAGTAGACGATACCTACCTACAAGGGGGCTGTAGTCATCGTGAATGAAAAATTTTATTTTTTTTTACCGGTCGGTCGTACTGCCACCCGGAGGCAGTCCGAATGGAGTAATGTTTTTTGCTTTAGTGCGACTACCAGTCTGAATGGAGAAATGTTTTTCGCTTTAGTGCGACTACAGTATGGCTTCTACATTAAAAAAAAAAAAATTTAATTCTGCGGCAACCCTCCTTTAAGTTTGCAGAGTTAAAAATCTCATTCCATACCGCTATAACAGGAAAACAGCGTTGAAAACGATTCATTAACTATACTGGAGAATGCTCTTTATATGAGTATCCGGACACGAGTTTAAAGTCAATTGGAGCGTGACATCAATACTTCTTTACACGATATACAAAGTCACGATATGCTTCCGCCGTGTTTCGAAGCCAACTTGCGTCAATCATACGTCAATAATGCATCCTTTTCCTGCATACAAAAAGTATTTGCACGCCAACATTGCCTCATTTTTGCGGCTGTGTTATCACGGGAAAATGTAAGTAGTACGACCAGATTTTGTTTTTGATATGGGTGGCTTGTTAATTATGGTACAGTTCGAAAAAGCAACTTCATTTGTACACCTGATTGCTTTGCTGTTACTCCGTGCTACCATTCCACAAATCGGCACGAGGCGTACATTCTCACAGTGCTCAACCACACCAGTGATGAATCCTGCTACGAATGCCTTATTAATCGTATACGGATGCCTTCCTTATACTGCGAATTATTCAACTACGAATTATTCAATCAACTGCAACGTGGTTTGAGCACTATTATTTACAAAAGCTACGCAGTCTTGTTACGTCTTCTGTGGATTTGGCTCACGAGGTGTGCATCCTTTCAGCGTGGAATCTGGGGTTTGCGGAGCGACTCAGTCACAATTTTCAAGCCACCTCAGCTGGTTACGTACTGCTCGGAGCCGCATTATTTTTTGTTTGTTCGTCCTGTTCTTTAATTGTTATAACACGGGTGATTCGGAGTTAGTTTATCGCCGATGGCGTATGGTAATCCTCGAGTGCAGCGAGTTTCGGTCTTGCACAGCGCCATTAGTTCCATCGTAGGTTAACTAATATGTCCGAAAAAGCCGTGGCGTGACACAAGTTTTAGTGGGCTTAAAAAAAACAGTTTTTTCGTGAAGCTTTTTTCGGGAGAGAAAATGCGATGTATGATAATTCGGAAAAATAATCGACACCTATGAACTTGAGGCATGTTGTATTTGTTTGTTGTTTGTCTGTTTGTCCTTCCCTTCTATCCCTTACCACTGACTGTTTTTGGAGAATGAAAGGGTAGCAAACGGAACAATGTATCTTACTAGCCTAAGAAATATTGTTGCGTTTAACTGCCTGCTCTGAATCGTTTTCCAGTGGGGACCGCACGTTGGTTTGTCGTGTAATGAAGTTTGTGTCAATTTAGGGCTAGCTATTTTGACACAAACGTAAACTACACGATTGCTTACGTGGAATATATTTAAAAAAAAAACCACGCATCGATTACACCGCTGTTGGCCCGACCTCGCTACAGGGCTGGGAAAATCTTACAGTCCTAGGTTTTCTCAGGCAGTGTTCCTTGAGTATAGCCTTCCCAGTCCTAGGCTATATTTTTGGATTAGGTAAAAGGCGTCTGGAAAACCTCCTATGCTGCGATATGTCCCGTTAGAGCCCACAAGGGCCAAATCAAAAAAAAAACGTGGGCTCTAACGGAACATTAGGAGGATTCCAGAAAATGACCTTGACCTTCATTCTACTTTTAAAAAATATGGACACTTGTAAAAGTAAGTATGAAATATGCAACAGCTTATCTACAAATTTAGTAAGTTTATAAACACAAAAACACCTGTTGATTTTCCCCCAGTAATAAGGATTTTTTTTGAAGCATTTTGGGTAAAAATTAATCCACGAAGATTAATTTCTCGTGTGCTTCCGTTCCCTTTGCCCAAAACAACACATTACTACGCCAAAGCGAGATATTTTAGTGAAACCAGAATGACACAAACCTATTGGGGGGATCGCGCCATCTAACGATAAAATTAATAAAAAAAATAACGAAACTGAAAAGTGCGAAGTACTATGGTAGCAATCTAAAACACAGACAAACCACTGCATAGCTCCATCTATTGAGAGAACTGTAATACACCTAACTTAGTGTTCAGTGCTAAGCAATAAACGAAGTGCCATCTATTGAGAGTTTGATAAAATACACAAACGAAAGTGAAAGCTGGCCAAGCACCTTCAGCTGAAGCATAGCTCCATCTATTGAGAGAACTGTAATACACTTAACTAACTGAATGCTGTGAGCAATTGAACATAGAGCGCCATCTATTAGGCACAAATCAAATCAAACAGAAAATTAATAAAACTCAAGTGATCAGTGCTATGATCACTGAAAAAAACGAACTGAACGCTGTGAGCAACTGAACATATCTATTGGGCACAAATAAAACAAAAAATTAATTAATTTTAGCCAAGTTTCTCATTTTCTCCTAGATATCGGCGGCCATTTTGAATTTTTCAAAATATGGTCAGAATTCCACCAAAATCAATATTCTTCGGAATTTGGACATCCCCTATCGATCTGTCGTGTCAAAAATTAAAATTTCCCAATTTTTTTTCCCGTTTTTTTCCGATTTGGGTACTGGTGTAAAGTGTTAAACAATGAACAAAAATAAATTTTGGTTTTATTAATCTGCGGATTGCAGCAAAGCGCCACAGCCTTACTGTTGTTGAATTTCGTCCAAGGGATTCTTAATCATTTCAATGATTTCCGGGATGTTTTGGAGGAACGAGTTCCATTCTCCAAAATTCATTTCACATTGTGTTACCGGAATCATGTTCCAATCGAAAGTGTAGAACACGAGTCGAGTAGCGTCGCCGTTAAATTTTATCCTCAGTCTTTTATTTTCTCCAAGACGCACTGCATGAAACATAGAATCGAGAGCATTGACTAACAACGAATTAAACTGATTTAACAAGACAGCTTTCGTTGATGGACTTAGGAACAACTGAATCAAATTTTGAATCTGTTCAATAGACCCAAGGCCGCATTTTCATTTTCACGGGCAAAATTAGCTTTGTTGGCCCTAAGTTTCAAAATTTCTTGATTTAAATCGCTGTGATGTTTTAACAAGACTTCCCACTCGTGAGAATTCAAATCAATTTGGGACTGGCCCGACGTGAAGTTGACGACAGCATTTTCTCCGAAGGAAATGACTTGAACAGTGGCGTGAGGGCCCAGGGCGATAACATTATCGTCACTCATATTGGTTACTTGCGGTCTTTAATAATAAAAAAGTATTAATTTTATTTTTGTTTTTTTTTATGCTCTTATCCTTCAAATTCGCAATGTACCTCTAACAAATGGTGCCCAGTCGGAATGACTCCTGAATTGGAAACCAAAATCGTGTTCCCAATTTGCAGTTCTATTGGCGTCCTGTCGAAGCTGACCACGGTGGCTGCCTCACCAGCAATTTTTTGAATGGTCTTAACCGAATTAGCTCCGACCTACAAACTCACTTGGAATTAAATATTGATTCGTGAGGCAAGGGCTATTACTTTAGTTATCCGACCGAGTTCGGAAACCATGATGTACTGTTGGCCATTTTCTGACAACCATTTAAAATTATCTCTCGTTTCTAAATTCGAACGAAAACAGTAGACGCGCCTGAGAACTCGTAATTCTCTCCTTATCCAATTTACTTGTCTGTCTACATTTTTCTTGGTCGCTGCGTCTGAGTCACTGGATGGCTGACCCAAATTTACTAATTTCTTGTCAGCCAAGCTTAAATTTCCATCGAAATCTTTACTCAAACCTATTTCAGATTTCAGGTAGCCTAGAGTGACTGCTTCGTTTTGAATGGTGGGAGCCCCCAAATCAACTATTCTGTTTCCAGTTAAACTCAAATTGCCTTCTACAGTTTTGGAGAAACCAAGTGCGTTTTTAACGAACGTGACGGTAGCAGCGTCTGAGTCAGAAATAGGAGGGGCTTGGTTGGTAATTCTCTTCTGCCTGGCATTAAAATCAGTGTCTGGTCCGCTCAAGATATCTCCATTATGCGATGCCGTTTTGATCCGTTTTGCAGAGCTACCAAATTTATTGACGAAGCTCATATTTTTTTCTTCAAATTATGGATAATTTGAAAAAATTTTTCACCCTGGAACAAACGTTGAATTACGTACAAGCAATACTGGCCACACAGTACCTCTCTAGAATCTTGGATACGTCGGTGGTTGGATAGGAAGTTACCACCGAGATATCTTTTGATCTCTAGAGGAGCTTTTAAACCAAAAGTATCGAAATAAAAACAGCAGCTGGGCCCTCGACTGAAATAAGACACCCAGTGGCTTCCTGGAGCTGAGGCGTCTTGTAAATTGACTATGCCACTCTCTCCATTCCGCCGCAGACATTGAGGAAGGAGGTCTTTGCTGAACGTTCCTCTGTAATTGGTAACGCCTAATTTTTCGGCATATCTGTTTAAATCTACGTTAGTCAGAGCCTTGTTTAATGGGACACGTGCTTCAGATAAAAACCTCGTCCAGGGTTTTGGTTTTTGGTAGTTTTTCTTTTTTGTGACGTCTTCTTTTTTTAAAGTTTTTTAAGTCCGGCTCCCTTCTTTCTATATATGGCGAGCGCCTCCATGGCGGCGTTATGCCGTTTCAATTCTTGCAGCTGCCTGGCGTTATTCCTGTCCGAGTTAACGGTTCTGGAGATTGCAGATGCTGCTCCAGCTAAACCACCGATGGCGCTCAACCCCGCCAAGGCGGGTAGGAGAGGAATTATGCCGCCAGTTTGATTACGAGAAAGTTTCAAGCTCAGTCCTCGACCTGCTTTGCCAGCCTTCAATACTTTACCGTGTTGCGTTTTAGTGAGTGGAAGCGTCACGTTCCCTCTCTTTAGCTGAGAATTGGAAAGGCGGAAAGAAGGAACTTTGCCAGCTTTGACGTGTTTTAACATTTTTTGCTTTTGATGGGGAGTCAAAGAGACTGCTACGTTTTTGTACATGATTTTTCCTCTTTATGAAAAAAAAATAATAAAATAAAATATCATACCAAAACCTCGACTTTACTCCTGTCCAATTTCAAATACATTATTCTGTCGCTAATGACCAATGCTAAAGCTTTCATATTTTGTGGGACGGCAGCCCCGAAGCGCATTTTTACTTGCAGATCTATAACTGACGAGGACAATCTCTCTGTTTTGAGACGTGGAGGGCAACCAAAGGATAATTATTCGAGAACATATTGACTTCATAAGCTGGTCCAGAGGATCCTGACCCCAACCCGTAGTACTGCTTCCTAAAATCTACGATCATTTGATACAAGTTAGAAATGTTACCTTGCGGAAAATTAAAATTTAAATCGAGAAAAGGGTAACGTTCGGAATTGAGCGTTACGTGGACGTCTGTAAAGTTACAGTGATCGAAGACTGCCGGATTTTTTTTCGCATCGTTGTCTCTAGTAGTTTGAAAACCAATTACTATCCACCTCGGGCGTTGAACAGAACTGGTGGTTATCAATCTCCAAGCGCAGCTTGTCGAGGTGGGAAAGTCTAACTGGTCAGCATACCAGTGTCTCAATGCGAGGGGGACGCTGATGCTAGAATCCATCATGGCGTACAGTTTGTATTTTTGACCGTCGGAGGGAATCACGTGCGGGAAGAACCAAGTTATTTGTTCTAAGACTATCCTGCCGGCATCAACCCCCAACGCTCTGAATATAGCATTATCGTCCGACGATCGAATAAGCACCAGCGTTTGTTGACAAGCATATAAAATTTTCTTATAGTCTTCGCAAAAGCCCAGTAAGTGGGACAATGGCACGGCGAAGGAAAAACTGCCTTTCGGGTTGCGGGCAAAGAGCACATCTCTTTTGTGTTTCAGAATCAAATTCGTAGTATCGTCTGTTGAAGATACGTTATGGGAGTCCAAAATCCATCCTCTATTGGTCAATTCCACTTGCTGCTCCGGAGAGTAACTTACTAAGCCTTTAATGGTGCTTGCAAAACCGGGCATATTTAATTGGTCGACTGTCTTGTCACCTATTTTATATTGTATCATGCTAAATAAATATGCGGCGGCGTTATTCACCAAAGCAATTTTATCTGTCACGGCGTATGCCGAACTGTCGGAACTCTTGACAAGAACACCTTTCACGTGAATGTAGCTTTTGTGCGGATGGGTGAATAAATCTTGGTTTGAACCGTAATTATGATTTCGCTGTTGGGAGTATTCACGTTCGTACCCACTATTGGCCCGTACTTGTGATAATTGTAACTGACGACTGATTCGTCCAGTATGAATGGTTCTGTAAGGTTCAGATATTCCTCATTGCTCTCCATCTTTAGGCACTGATGAGACTGTCTATGAATTTGACGTTTTCAGGACTCAGAAATTGTCGCCTTCTAGCTCTGAAAGTCTCGTTATTCCCCCCTTTCGCTCGTGGCAATGTTTCTCTCTTATAAGAGCCTCCCAATTGGTTGTTGACGATTGGTTCTTTAGCTAAAGGTAGACTGGGAACAGTAGGTTTAATAATATTCTTATTAAATTTCAACATTTTAGGTTTTTTATTTTTTTCGTAAGTGTAGTCTCATCGTTAATGTCTCACCTCTCAAATTAACTGGCCTGTTTGCCTGGTCGGTCAACCAAATTCTAATACAGTAAACCACGTTTTTAGTAACGGGCAGATATATCAGATTAGAGGCAAAGAAACCACTTTATATCCCGGGGAGACGTTGGGGAAAAACGAGTAGAGAGTCGGTTGCGATGATCCGTTCATGTAAGAACCCGAAACCAAGTCGCAATGTACCAGTATGCTATTTACATTTATTATGTTGGCAGTGTTTGGTCCGATGTATTCCCCAAATTCGTAAGTCTTAGCTTCGAAACCAAAAATCTTTCCGATACTGGACGGTTCAGAAAAATCAACCTTATATCTCCTGTCAGTAATAGTTAGTTCGCACTCTAGAGTGTTTACGTTGCCATTTAATAGAACGTAGGAAACGTTATTAGTCTCGTCCCAATGCTTGCTCTTTTTTTAATTTTCTGTAAATGATGTTTATAATTTCGTCTAATTCATAACAACCTTCTGAGACGACGATTTTAATCCAGGTGTTACCGCCGTCCACGCTGTAAGTGAAAGAGTCGGGCACGTCCTCTATAACGTTAGGAATGGAGTTGTAAATTTCCAGATTGACTAGAGCCAATTCGTGAGCGCCTTCCAATATCAACGAGGAAGGAAAACTGGTCACAAAGTCAGTTTTTTCAGAGAAAAGTATGATCGACATATTCTCAGTTTAATACATTAGTTAACATCTACCGAATTCACCGATCAGTTTTCGGTACTCTCCATCGGACAGCAATGCTTTGCTCCGCATTTCTGTGAAAATGTGCACGAATTCTTCGTCCAGAGAATTATTGCCAGCCTCTGTAGAGGCTCTGAGGAGCTTCAGTCTTTCGCACAAGTCATTCGGATCTCTATAGAACCGGTATCCTTTCCCTACAACCTCGGCAGGTCTGCCCCAAACAGGTTTTATAAAAGTCGTGTACTTGCAACCGGCGCTGGACTTTAGTCTTCTCGTACTGTCGTCGTTGTTGTGATATATGGCTTTACTCCTCTTCTTATCGTGGTAGTTCAAAAGGCTAGCATCTCCATCCGGTAGCTTCGAAGGGTTTTTTAACACAACGAACTGCCACAAATCGTCCGTCTCTTCGTACTTTTTTCCTCCCACGATCAAGTCGTCGTCTTGAAATTGTACCTCCATTGCACCAATCACGTAACGTTTAGTCTCCGGGTCGTATCGAATGCCAAAAGTGGGGTCGGTCAGAGTCTCTCGAGTGGCAAACATGCTTAGATACTTGGTAGCTAGCGGACCGAGTCTGACTGCGGAATCTCCGAGTAAAGAGGCCTCTTCCATTTGTCTTCTAAGAGCTCCCGGCGTGAGGGCAAGTGACATGTCGGAGGGCGGGTCAGTATCGACGCGGCCCGTTGCCGCTTCCAGAGCTTTCTGAATATGCTCTAACCGTTTCCCGTGATATTTTTCTTGTTTCTTCTGTCCAGCCTCTAGAGCCAACAGTTCTTTGATTTGTCGTTGACGCTGAGCCGAAGCCTCGCTTCCCTGTAGCATCTGCATTTTAGTCTGGTCTACTATAGGATCAACTACTGGTTTGAATATCTTTTGCAAATGTTGAGATTCTGTCTGCTTTTCCAGTTTTATATTTTGAAATTTTTGTTTCAGACGCTTTTTTAGAGGCTCGTACTGATCGACCGCTTTCTGGGGTTTGCTTCTTTTATTTTTAGCTTTAGTAGACATGACTAGAACAGATTTATTTTAACTTTTCCTTGGTCTCAACTTTGATTTGGTTGGATTTCTCATTTGCATGTATTTGTTCCAACGGAGGGGCTAATTAAGGTACTGGATTCGTAAAAATGGTTTTTTTTGGCTCACAAAATTTTTGTTATGAGACAAGTTTACGCGAGGAAATAACTATGTACAAGACAATTTGCTTACGTATGTTCAATACACGAGTTCCTGGCACAACAAATGAAAAGCGTACGGTACTTTTACGCTCGCGATCGAACCTCTACGGCACACGCTGCATTTTTAGAGCCTCGTACTGATCGACCTCTCTCTGGGGCTTGCTTCTCTCATTTTTAGTTTTAGTAGACATGACAGTTTAGTACTTTATAAAATAATGTTTAAGTCAACAAACGTTAATGTCAACAAAAACCTAGACGTACGTTAATGTCAACAAAAACCTAGACGTACGTTAATGTCAACAAAAACCTTCGGCAGACACGTCGTTGTTAGTCGAGCATTCTTCTATACCTTCGATCCAAGGGTTTAGTTTTATCGATGAGTAGGAATCCGTACGGAACAGAGTTCCAAACCTCACAACACATGCTACGAAACTCATCGAAAACCATGTCACCACTAATGTGGTTATTGAAGACATGTTTGAGATTTGCTTCATCTTGCCTGAAGAGAATTATAATGTTGGAATTGTCTCGAATAACTCTCTTGGGTATCCTGCTGTAAGTCTGACATAAATAAAAGATCGAGGTGTCCGCGTGCCTGCCGTAGGCAAAATAGCGTTCGATTCTGTCTTGTTTCTCAATCATGAAATCGTCCAATAAAATTACCGTTTTGCCACATGGCAGTTCTTCTGGTGGTGGGATATCTTCGTTGTTGGAACAAAAGGTAGCTACGCCCGGACATATTTCCTCGAAAGCTCTCCTGAGATGGAAATATTTGTTTTGAAATAAAGACTTGGAGTACACGCGCAGGCTGTCATAATTCAACCAACCTGGATTGCAAATGGAATTTATAACTAAATTGGTCTTTCCA
Organism: Lithobius niger; assembly: GCA_023313725.1. Classification (NCBI taxonomy): domain Eukaryota; kingdom Metazoa; phylum Arthropoda; class Chilopoda; order Lithobiomorpha; family Lithobiidae; genus Lithobius; species Lithobius niger. Next base: position 1,655 of record JAHWFP010167928.1, on the reverse strand, counting down.
CAACCGTCAGGGCTGCAAATGACGCACCTTACGTCCTCTGGAAGATTCAGTAAATTACCCGTCGATGGTTGCTTATTGACATCGGCTATGTCATAATTTAACACTTTCATCTTTCAGCTGCTTTAAGAAAAACAATGGTATTTTGATAAATTCTCTGCAAAACTAGTATCTAAAATACCTTTTCATTCTCATTTTATAAATAAACAGAGATGTACTGCCTCAAATGCAGAAGAGTTACAGCCAATCTAAAATACCTTTTCATTCTCATTTTATAAATAAACAGAGATGTACTGCCTTAAATGCAAAAGAGTTACAGCCAGTAAGAATATCAGGCACGTTGTGACTAAGAATTATCAACAACTGCTGAAGGGCGAGTGTAAAGTGTGCGGCACGAGGAAAGCACAGTTTCAGAAGAGCAGAGGCTCTGGATTGTTGAACAGCGCCATAGACAAGTTGCCGGTGGAACTTCACATTCCGGGATACAACTATTACGGTCCGGGAACAAAACTGAACAAGAGACTGAACAGAGGCGATGCTGCCATCAATTCTCTGGATGAGGCCTGCAAACAGCACGACATCGAATACTCTGCCAAACCAGACTTGGAACGAAGGCACGAAGCTGATAGAAAGTTGGCCTCCGATGCAGTAAAAGTAGCAAAATCTAGCAAAACTGGTCTGAAAGAGAAGTTGGCAGCAGCTGCCGTAGCCGCAGCTATGAAAACCAAAGTAAAGTTGGGAATGGGAATTAAAAAAAAAAGATCAAATAGAAACTTTAGTAAAGGAGCTACACAAGCCGGCTAGGCGAAACTTTCCGAGGAGGCGCGTTAATAGCTACGGGATAGGTGATTTAGTTCAAGCGGACCTGGTGGAGATGATACCTTACGCGGAACAAAACGAAAATTACAAATACTTGCTGACTGCCATCGATGTATTCTCTAAATACGCTTGGGCCGTTCCTGTGAAATCGAAGAACGCCGCAGATGTCACTGGCGCTTTTACAAGAGATTAAACACGATGTCTAATCCACTTAATAGCCTGCAAAGCGATAAAGATTTCGCAGCACTAATGAAACGCCACAAAATAAACCACTATTCGACCAAGTCAGAACTCAAGGCGAGCGTAGTAGAACGCCTAAATCGCACATTGAAGTCGAACATGTGGAAACGGTTCACTCTGCGAGGTAACCACAAGTGGACAGACATTATAGATGAAATTGTCAAAGATTACAATGACAGAGTTCATTCTACCATTAAAATGAAACCATCCGAAGTAACTAAACGCGATGAACCGGAGATCTGAAACATATTGCTGAAAAAGAGCCCTTCCAAAAAGAAGAAGAATAGTTTCAAAGTCGGGGATTTAGTAAGAGTGACAACGGCAAAATCTGTATTCGACAAGGGATATTTGCAAAACTTTACCAACGAACTGTTCGAGGTGAGTGAAGTCAGAAAACCTCGACTGACTTGCTACAGGTTGGTCGACCAACTGGGTAGTAAAACCGAAGGCACTTTTTACGAGCAAGAGTTGAAGAAAACTAACGTGCCGGATCTGTTTTAAGTCGAAGAGATTATGAAGACTAAAAAAGTGGGAGAGAAAACTCGTTACCTAGTCAGGTGGAAAGGCTACGACGAGCGCTTCGACAGTTGGCTCGACGA
>JAHWFP010167927.1:0-10935 GCA_023313725.1 Lithobius niger | reverse complement strand
CACCTAACGCCTCCATCTCAAATGTAACCATTGTCTGTTCCATGGGTAAAAGGGTTCAGCTGTTCAAGGTACAACACCTAACGCCTCCATCTCAAATGTAACCATTGTCTGTTCCATGGGTCAAAGGGTTCAGCTGTTCAAGGTGCAACACCGAACGCCTCCATCTCAAATGTAACCATTGTCTGTTCCATGGGTAAAAGGGTTCATCTGTTCAAGGTACAACACCTAACGCCTCCATCTCAAATGTAACCATTGTCTGTTCCATGGGTCGAAGGTTTCAGCTGTTCAAGGTAATCTACATATAATGGTTCTTAGGGGAAAATAGTTCGTCTGCAGATGCCAAAGCGTTACTTTAGTAATTCTCCTACTTATCCAATGACTGCACATCTCATTGGGTTGCTGTTAGAGTTTCAATGCAGAATCATTCAAAGGGACAATTGGGAATAAAGCTCTGCACCGAGCACGAAGCACGCAGTTTTTGTCTTAGTTGACTTGTTCTCAGCAAATGTTTTCTTGTAATGTATCGTAGTTCTAACGACTCAGCCCGCAAATTACCCAACATAGGATGTGTGTACAATCGCCCCACGAATATACCTTCCAGCTGCGAGGACTGGAATGTGGGTTCAGAATGATGTAATGGCGTCGATCATTAGTCGGTCGATTAGAGATGAACATACGATAGTGATGATAGAGACAGTTTCTCCTTGCTCAGATCTTTAATGACTCAGGTTTTGATGGTAAATATTACCGTCAATACAAGAATAGCCTCCTAACCGTAGATAAAAATGGCATGAAAGGGATGCATTGCGAGGTTTTGGGTTCAGGATGTCACTTTAATTGGCTCTGCGGGGACGTTGGGGGAAAAGAATTATAAAAGGAGCCGAAAGTATATTTACTTACATGAGTTGCTGTATAGTCGAGAAAGGGAAAACATGGAATAGTTCCAAATAGGGCTTTTACAAAGGTTGTCATGGTAGTTCGAGACGTTTAATTGTTGTGCATCTAGATCACTTGAGTTACGCATTGTTATACTCTGGGCAATTAACCTATGGTAGAGTACGATAGACGTGAAACATCCTACAATCATGGTCCCCTGTGATAAAGCCGGTGGGTCATAGCTATGGAATGGAAGGTCCGTATGATGAGATAATTGTATTAATGCTGGGGATGCAGGATAGCTCCCTACACAGCTGCTTCATTTGAAAATGTATTTATGACATAGGACTTAATTTAATATAACCTTGTGAATGTGCTTCATGTGAAACCTCGAATACACATTTATATTTATCTCGTTTGGAAAGCATGTCCATTTAACTTCTTGCCATCAGACTGAAATCTCAAATCCGTTCCCCTTACCCCAGCGCCTTTCCTGCAGAAGCAACAAAAGATTTGACCTTTCTTTTTGTTTTGCTTTGCTCTTTCGTTTAAATGTTGCTAGGTTTGAACAGGGCCGTAGCCAGCGCACAGCAATCACAGTGGCCTGTCTGGGTAAACACAGGGTTCATACTCATATCTGAAAATGAATATCCCTGACTATCCCTGATTTTCTCTGATTTATTTCTTCAAATATCTCTGACCAAAACACTTGCACTTGTGCTTTTTATTACATAAAAGTCAACTGCTCATTCTCTGCAGTCCTGGCACCATAACTACATCTGGATGGCTACTGAAAATTGTCTCAATTTTTTTTTTATGTAAAAAATAGGATAAGAAGGTAGTAAATAGCAAAGCGAGTGGAACTTATGAGACCACACGGTTCATTCTAAACACGAAATTTTAAAAAGGAATATCCCTGACTATCACTGACTTTTCACCAATTTTCCATTTCTTCCCTGACTTTCCCTGACCGTATTTCATATCCCTGACTATCCCTGATTTACCCTGAATTTCCAGGTTGGTCTGAACCCTGTAAATGGTACCAAATTTCTATTCAGAGAGCTTAAATTAATGTGTGGCAGGCAACGTTGGTTTCCGCTGTAGTAAAATAAAATGGGGCTACGGTCATCCCTGGATTTGAAAGCATGCAGAAATTTGAGGTGGGTTACCTTTCAAACGGTCCCGTAAATCTGCCACTGGTCTTTAAGCCCTCGAATTGTTTTTCTTTTCTGTGATCATAACCCATAAACCAAGTAAAAAAAAAAAGCGGGCATTATTCGCCTTGGCATTGTGCACGCGACAACGCCCGCACCATTCTCCAAGGATTGACTCGGTTCAAAAGAAATTGCCGCGAGTTCTCCAAAGGCCCATTTTAATTATGCTAGTTCCATTATTAAACGGAACTCAATGTAACCAAATTAAATTAAAAAACATCAATAAAAAAAAAATACGACCATCGCTTTGCTGTTGCGGACAAACTACTGCACCTCCCAACCCACGGTATTAAACTTTTTTTTATTATTTCTTTATTTTTATTCCAGAATGCCGTTTTATTTTTCTATTGTTATTAATTTTTTTTTCTTACCGCTCCGTTCCACACACACGTCACTTAAAGAGATACTGTAAAGGCAGGCAGGCAGGCAGGCACAGATAGGCCTACAATTGGGTATAGTAAATCAAATTTCGCTCATTTCATTTCATTTTTCACTTTTCACTTCCCCATTCTCATTCTTTATAATATTATTCTCCCGCCCCTTTAAAAAGCACCTCGGGGCTTATTTGAAGAGCCATTTACCAACCTGAATTGGTATTCGATACTCATATAAATTCTCAATTACGTTTTCCTGTGTGTGCGTGTGTGAAGTCCATAGATGTGGTATGGGAGTGAGAGGGGGTGACGGACGTATACATTTACCGCAAATAGAGTTGGGCGAGCCCAGACGGTGAAAAAGGGAGACGGTAGAAATATGAACGGTGGGGGTAGGGGCGTGGGAGCTATAGGATGGGATGGACGGTTAAGTTGTGAGTGTGTGTGTGTGTGTGGCCGACGGGAGGAAAAAATGCAAATAAAAAAATTATGAGGTACGAGAGAGTGGTGGGAGAGGGAGGGAGGGGGAGGGAGAAATACAAGGGGGAGAAGAACGAGCGTGGGTGGGGCCCACAAAATTCAATCAGCGCGAGCCCCGCCAAGGTTTCCTATTTACCTGCCGTGACTGTAGCGGCAGAACGCCAAAAAGCAACTACGGCTTTTGTAAATGATGTGAGAGAAAGGGAGACAGAGAGAGATGGAGGGCGGGATGGGGTTAGGGACGGGGAGGGGGGGGCCGCCCCCCGGGGGGGGGGGGAGTTACTTTGGGCCTTTACTCTTTTACTTTCTCTTTAGACTCCATACTCTGCAACAGCAGAAGCAGCCTTCACCTCGTAATGAAATGAATCAACACAATACGGCGACTTAGAGAATCCATTACGCCCCACCACTCCCATTACCCGCGTTCGCATGCAAGACCAAAGGAGTAATGTAATTAGCAGACTCGTGACGTGGGAGCCCCCTGAAATGGGACAATTGCTCGCATTAGCAGGGCCCAAAAAGCAAACCCCGGTGGCTGATCGAATGACGGAATGAACGCCAGAATGCCCTAGGGGCCAAGGTGCGAGAACCGTCTCCTCCGTCATGTCAACAATAACAACAACACATACGACAAAAAAAAAAAAAAACGGGGAGGGGGAAAAAAGTCGGGGCGATGGTAAACGAACAATTAACCAGCACGCAAACGATCGTCGATGTGGTAAATAGCGATTTATGTTGGTTAAGGGATAAAAGCTTTTGGGCGTTTAGTCTGTAACGAATTACAAAAAAAAAAAAAAAACACGAAAAAGTACTGCGATTCACTTGCCTTTCTAAACGGGACGAAGCAAAAATGGGACTGGCTGCAGGCGAGGACTAGAAAAATAAGGGAGGGAGCGAATCCAGAAAGGAACTTCGGGAGTTTTTTTTTTTTTTTTATCAGGCCACCGTATTAAATAGTAGCAAACAACCAATGGTAAAAAATAATGTATCATTAAGACAGTATTATTTTAAATAAATTATTATTACTAGTTGTTCCCCAGGCGTAACATACGCTGGTCTAGCCGATTCCCACTAATTCAACTCGGCTTTATTAGTCAGCATTATTGAAGCAATATTGAGTATTGTCAACGCTTATCCGCATATTCTACATAAAAGTTTTCTATATCAGGCCCCAAAGATTTACAATGCCCTACCATTTCACTTTAACACCATCCAGTCAGCTCATTGCTTCAAATCGAGGGTACGCGAATGGATTGTTGGGCTTGCTGACCTTGAATCCTTGTTTATTATTAATGTTTAATACTCTCATTGTTTTTTTATATCTACCGAATGCTCGACTTGTGTAGATATGTTGTACTGTACTTACTTTTTTGTTTGTATTTTAATCTGACATATTTTCATATTATTTTACGCAGAATCTGTTGCCATCTTTTGATGTTTTCCTTATTTTCCTCGTTGGTTCTGTGTTGCACACGAGTTTACTCTGCAACACAGATTTACACTCTCACAATTTCGTTGCCATTGTAGCTATTGAAATGCTTTGGAGTGCAATAAACTTACTTACTTACTTACTTACTTACATTGTCGACCGCTCGCCCTTTTTTTTTTGCTACCGTGCCAGGAATGAACCCGCTCGCCCACTTGCTGATTGTTCCAGGGTACAGCTGATTAGCCGGCAATATTGATTAAACATGATCCCAGTCTGCGCATGGCGCAATAAACGCAGTCTGCGCAATAAACGCATCCATTCATTCCAGTCTGCTCATGAAGCAAAATATATATACAGATTATCATTACCGTACAAGATTTGTTGCAAAAACAACGCGAATACGAAAGACCATTTTGGACCACTAACACGCAGCCAAATTTAAGCCCACACACAATTTAAATAGGACGGAAAATCAAAAACTGACGAAAGACGACAGATCACCCCAAATCAGCAAACGTCAAAAACTGAAAATGGTAGGCACTAAAACGACCTCAGATGGCGGACAATTCGAAACATGTACAACGCGGTTACTAAAAAAAAGTATTTGCGGCAGGCCAACCTCGCCAGTTTCACAACAAGTTTAAATTTGTGTCCTCGTGTCCTTTCCCACCCTGGGACATAAAAAAAATGTACCATCGTCAATTTCGTAATGATCATGTAACAGACCATAGGTAAATACAAGGTCAGCAGTAAGCCGACGAAACTCAAGAGATTGAAGCTTCAAGGGACTCAGTCCGTCGTTGTGTGATTTATTAAAGAGACCATGCCGGTAGAAGCTTGGTATAACGTCGTTGGACTGACTCGATAAGGTCCATGTGTTTGGTGAGATGAGGAGACCAAACTGGTCAGGCATACTGCACAGACTGCACAGAGCCGTATCTGCTAAAATGGCACGATCGCTTTGACCCGTTGCTGGATTTATTCTTTGTGGCACTTTAGCCGCATCTGTTGGGTTTGTTCTGTGGCTCTTCAGCCGCATTGGCATCACCTGGTGCTTTCTTTGCAGTTCTTCAGCTGTAGTCTTTTAAGCTCTGTGATGTTGCTCCTTTTGCTGAGTATCCCTACTTTTTTCTTGACGTAACACATTTGTTGTTGCCCTCAGCCTTCTTTTGTATCGCTGGCTCAAATTAGGGTCAGATCCGATTAAATGTTGGCGCAAATAACCAAACTGTTGTTGTGTCTTTCTTCCCACATCCTTCCTTCCTTCCTCTCTTTTGTACTTGTTCCTTCTCCATCAATTAATGACCGTAACATTTTCGACCTAATTTCACTTTAGTGAAAGCTTCTGAACCTTAGCTATTGTCGCAGTTGTTATATATGTTTCCTTTACTCCGGTGTGGGATTACAACACTACTTCAAATCCGTTCGTCATAAAAAAACGAAAGCATGACATATAAAGTCTAGCCATTTTTTTCACGAGCGGAGCCGTGACTGGCCCCTAGTTTTATTGATTTACGAACTTAAATCCACAAAATATGGCACGAAGGTGCGTGGAAAATTGTAAGTGCTTGCTAATGAGATGGTCGATTATTCGTAAGACACAATGCTCAATCCTAATTCACCTCTTACTGTACAGCTAGGAGACTGCACACTTAGCATTACATATTAGGCGCTAGGTCAAGGTTTGCCCCCTTGTCGTGCCCTTATCAGCTCTGGTGGTTCGACGTGCTGGTCTGACCACCACACACCAGTTAACTCGAGCTTTCGATTCTGTCCCGTTTTATACCCACGCGGGCCGGGACAGAACAATATGCTCTTGCCTGAGGCATTACGTCATGTGATGTGAAACAGGCGCGAACCGGTCCTTACTGGTTGAACAATAGGACTGGCTCGCTTACCCGGATGCTGGCGCTGGGCCAGCTGCCATGTGTGCATGGTAGCTAGCGGCGCTCAGTATCCATGTTAACGGCAAGGTGCACCGCACGAGTGTCTAACTGCCTGCGTGCGTACTGCCGTACATGTAACCACAATACAAAATTTGAAAAAAATTGCTCAAAAATTATCGTGGATACAGGCAGACACCATCACAAAATGAAAAGCAACTGCGCTTTGCTTCGCTCCCACGCGCCACTCAAACTACGAAAAAAAAATTAGCTTATAAAGCTGAGCATTCAAATTCGCGCCGTCCGTAAGTCGAAATGTTCTCATATAATGTTTTTTTTTTTTTTTTTTGCCTTCAATCAATATTAAAGGGACATTTCCAAAGAGATTCCTATCAATATTTCTCGATATTCACATCAAGTACGGTCACGACGATTTTGTTTACCTACCGTAGTCAATCACTCCCTAAAAATTGATTTTAAAATATGACGGCTAGGGAATTTTATGTTGAGTATTGGGGAGTGTTTTCGTGCATCCAGCTCATATTTACGGCTTGGTTTGTTGGATCTTATTTCACGACGTATAATCATTTCTGGCTTATGACGACACAATTTAGACGTTCATGCTGTCGCGTGACCCTCGTTTCATTGATGATTTCTTATCGCACGCGCAACGCTGAGTCACGTGAAAAAAGCGAGCGGAAGTAACGTTGAAGTACTACTACGCTGAATACCGCGAAACGGTACGACGGCAACATGCGCGGACTGAGAACTGCGCGTGGCTGTTGTAAGGCAATGATGGCAATTTCCTCTAACACACTTTCGACACTTCTTTTTGTCACCATCGGCACCATGTATAATACGTACTTACACCGTTTTAAGATGAAGCGGGAAAAAAAATTAAAAACGTAGCCCAAATTAACCAAATTGTTTTATCCTATCCTCTGAGTCACCTTGGGAATCGACCCCGATAGAGGAATAAAAATAAAACCTCACGCGTTTTCTCAACCGATAAAAAAAAATTAGGTTCATGATTCTCCTTTGTTCGTTTCTTCGCATGCCTATCGTTTTCTGTGGCGTGAAAGATTACAAACCCAAAATTGCTACTGCATAATTAATTAATGTAATGAAACCTCAGATGCAGCTTGAAATACGTTACACTGCTACGAAGAAACTGTTTTACGTGCTGACATATTAAATGAGAATCCAATTACATTCATTTTATTTTTACACAAATTATCACACATTTAAAAATTAATTTTAGAGTTGCGTAACTTGAATATTATGGTATTATATAGCATTACCGTAATACGTGAAAATAGGGCCGTAGTAAGCAGGAAGTAAAAGGAACAAATTGCCCCGAACATCGCTTGGCACGGCGGTTTCGACCCACATAGTGAAAAAGTTAAGGTTAGAGAACTAGGGTGGTATCTGATCGCCTTCAAACCTCTCACTCGCAACGTTTTAGGTTATCGAATTTGTAAATTAGGACGCTAGCCTTGGAGAGATTGTGTATACTTGTTTCGCCGAATCCATTTTCGCCGAATCCTTTTTCGCCGAATCCCGTATCGCCGAACAATATTTCCCGTTTCGCCTAAAATTAAGTTCCGATTAAAATTCGGCGAAAGGGGAATTCCCGTTTCGCCAAATTCCGTTTTGCCGAACCAAAATATTGTTTTAAAAGTTGACATTGGGGGGGAGTGTTAAAGATGCATTCCTAATTGGAAGGGATTTGTGATTAGTTCCGGTTTCTGATGGATGTGTTTAGCCGCAGCGAGCGAGAACCGTAATTTGGAAAAAATATTCGGCGAAACAGGAATTCCCGTTTCGCCGAAAATTAAGACACTGATTAAAATTCGGCGAAACGGTCATGCACCGGATAGGTGGCTCAGACCGTAAGAGTGTCTGAGTTGTGATCAAGAGTTCATTAGTCCGAGTCCCAGTCACATCAACTCGATGAAATACAAGTCCATAATAAGGGCTTACCGAACCTATTTTTAGTGTGATAATTTTCGTTGTTATACTATTGCGTTTCCTCTACTGTTCTATAATATTACAGCGATTTGTGATTATGTTTATATTCCTGGAACCAACCCAACTCCTCCCTGGTTTATTCAAGCGAAGGGGTCTTAGGGCTCGTTTACGCAACGACTAATTTCTCGCTTACTAGCTTTCACTTGCTTAATGCTGAATCTGCTGGCTGCTTCTCGCCTTTATCGGAGCATGCGGCTTTCCAGTTCAAGTTCAAGTTGTGGTATCTACGTAGTAACCATGACAACAACGCGGACGCATATCTCCTCCCCGTGCCTCGCGACACGACGTACGAAGCGTGCAACATGACAGCGTCGATTTATGACAACTAGTAAACAATTTTTACTGCTGTACAAGACGACCAACAGATTTCTGAATGCCGGTATTCGATGATTTGTCTTCGATTCGACAACCCCGAAGTGGACGCCATGTTGGATTTTGAATTCTCGCTGCGATTAGCTATTTATTCTGCCGTCGTTTGATCACTACTAGAAGTTGTTTTTTCAGTGAGAATAGCAAATTTTGGAAATAGCGTGAAATGGCAATGGTGTCGTTGCCATGCTAACAACGCTACCTGGATTAGCTAAATCCGACGTCGTTTGAACGCATGCTTACAATCTTATAATTCGTGACGGTAAGATAAAGAATTCCTCCTAACGAAACAATTTTCCCAATCGCTTCTAAACTCAATTAGGGCGCCCGCGCACAGTGCAGCCAGGTCGCGCGGCCAGTGGTCGTGGCGACCAAAAAACACGGCGACGTGCCGCACGGCCACGTCCGTTGTTCATTGATAATTCTCGATCACGTGGTGAAAAATGAATAAGGAGCAAGTATGGTCGCCCTGTGGCCGCCTGCACGCCGCCCGGGATCCCAGTGACCGCGGCGACAGGCTGGCCGCTGCGGCCAAGGGCGCGTTGCTAATATACCGTAAGCATTCTCGTTGGCCGCAGCGACCTGGCCGCGCGGGTTGGCCGCTGTTTGCGCGGTGGCCCTTATAGACTCGTTTCGTTGCGAGCCGGTAGAGCTAAAACAGCCGCCATGTTGGAATTAGCTGCGAGATTGCAGAGGCAGAGTCGTTGCGTAAACGTGACCTTAACTGCAGGGCTTGCAAAGTAAACAAGCACCAAGTCATCAATTTAAGAAAAAAAAAGATAAAAAGCCAATACGGTGTACAAAGAAACACTTTTTTGCGACGTTTCAGGCCTGAATACTACCCGGTTTCAAGCAAGAACTGACTTTAGCACAAAGCTAACGTCGGAACATAAAAGATACTTTGGGTGTAAGCCACCACAACAACTAGCACACTATTATGTAAAAGTCAAAATTATAAAGTTTAAGTTTTTTAAAAAGGACCTAAGTCGGGTTAGAAACCGACAGTAGGAGATCTGACCTTCCTCTGTAGATTCCAACTCATTGCCTCCTCTCCTCTCTGCAAACTGCAGAGGAAGTTGAGGTCAAGTCAGGTCCTGTATACAAACTTAAACTATTAAATTTTGACTTTTACGTGATAGTGCCCTTTTGTCGTGGTGGCTTACACCCAACGTGTATTTATGTATCGACGCTTGCTTTGTGCTGAAATCAGTTCTTGCTTGTAAACAGATAGTATTTAGAACTGACAGGTCGTAAAAAAAATGTGTCTTTGTGCATCGTATTGATTTTTAACCTTTTTATTTATTTATTTATTTATTTATTTATTTATTTATTTATTTATATTTTTACTGACTGCAGTGCTGACAGAGATAAACAACGATGGCCTCGGGTGAGGCATAGAGCTTTAATCCCAATCTGTCTTGGTCGTCTGTGTCCTAATGCCGACCTATTGATTTCATTGAGACCTCAGTCTGTGGCAGTTATAGGGCAAGATTGAAAGAAAGTAACTTTAACACTGCCCAACGCTCTTCATTCCCTACGGAACCTTTTATAAGCCACCGATATCTAAGCAGACTTCATTATTTGTTTTCTGTCTTCTTGTATGTTGACTTTGTGTAATTTTGTTTGTAGGGCTGTTTAACGCTCTTAATAAACCCAACCAAACCTTAGTACGACAGGTATTCTCATCCGCAGTGCCCAACTCCCGAAACATTTATTCAGGAAAAAAAAAGAAAAAAAAAACAACTGGGAATAACTATGCAGCCGAAAAAATTGATTTCAATCTGACTAAGCTTGTCGATTGCCTTCCATAATATTGTTGCGGTGATGTTCATAGCAGTAAGGCCATGCGCAAATGACGTCACGTACATTTTGTCATGTTTTGACTCCTTTTCCCAGCACAATTTATCACAGCCTTTGTAGCCCTTCTGCCCTTTTCCTCAACAAATCGATGTTACAAACGTCGAACGCCTCCCCCCTTCGTTACCAATGAAGAGGGTACAATTTGAGAAAATCCGACAGTTTTTTGTGTGACATTCACAGTCTAATTCTTGAAATTAGTCCGAATTTATCCTAATGTCTGATAACTTTTTGTCTTGTCGTTTTGACAGTTATTTCAATATACAGGCTGATTAGTTAAGTTGTGACCCAGTTATGTCATGGGACCCGGGTAATATGATGAAGCCAAGAGCGGCCATTGATTAGACAAGAAATGGATGACCTTGCCAAATGTTGTCAAGGTCATTTAACTGCTAACTTTTTAAATATGCATCACACACCAT